>CM032665.1:7022012-7099251 GCA_019095985.1 Streblospio benedicti | reverse complement strand
GGCCTTGTACATGTTTATACAAAGCTTTTTTCAACTAACTTAACTTTGTGTTCTCGTGATTCTAAGACTATTTTGAAGAATATACTCAGTAAGAACTTAAAAACTGTTTTATGATTCTTTTAATAAACTGTGCAGTAGTCAACGATAAAGAATATATTCTTTTTGATGACTTAACATCTTAACTAAAAGCAAATCATGTTCCGGGTGACTAGTATGAAAAAAGTTACGAATAACAATATATCCTAAAATAACCAATGATAATGAAAACCCTGTAATCAAATATTTGCCAGTAACTACCATATGTGAAGATATTATTCCAACATTATTATCCATCCATTAACAATACTTTGATGAGTTTGCATGGTAAAAGTTGTATACATTGATATATATATATATATATATATATATATATATATATATATATATATATATATATATATATATATATATATATATATATATATTTTGGATTTGTTTATTTCCTCAGAGTTACTACTCAAATAGTGCTCAACAATGACAATATATGGAGCTTTTATATTTAGTTTATGTTTTATTGTTTTGCATTAGTTTCCCCCACACAGTATTAACATGTTACCACACACAATCCTCACAATATTTAAAATCAGATGTTTTATTCTAAACAGTACATTATAAACGTTTTTTTCTAACAGTACAATGTTTGCATAAGTTATTGATTGTTACTCAGCGTAAAAATTTGTACATAAAACTTGTTTTTATGTCTGCAAGTTTACACGATTCTGACAGAATGAACATGGCCTTTCTTTTAGAAAAATGCGTTTTATGTTTTTCTAATTAAGACCACCTCTTTTTTATTGTTAAAGAGAAGAGTGATAAACATGGTAGAGCAAATCCCCAATTGCTAGAAGATAAAAAAATTCTTTAATAAACTAAGGTTGAACGTCCATATAAAGACCATTGATGGTTGATAAATTGTTAAACCACGTTTATAATGTACTGTTTGTTGGGGTCCTACAATGTTTTTATTTTTTATGGTTCATATTCTGTTTTATTGTGTGTTCCTTCATGAAACACTGTAGGGAAATGATATAATATATATAAATAAAATATGCCAAATATAAATATATATATATATATATATATATATAATATATATAAACTATATATATATATATATATATATATATATATATATATCAATGTTATCAGTCCTACAGTAACAAGTTATATGTTATGAACATTTGTAAAGTGATATAGTTTCTGAAAATCTATTACTGATTTGGAGCTCACATTTTAAAATCAGATGTTTGTATACTTCTACAGAAAATGTAGATGCATACGCTGACAATGTTTCATCTAAAATCCAATGGCTGTTTTGATGGTTGTAAACGGTAATAAATTTAGTAGAACCGACAGTGTACAATTAAGACCACCTCTATAATAAGACCACCTTTCTCGGTCCCAATCCTTCAAAATGATTCCTAAGGAACCTCCATATAAAGACCACTTATCCATTGAAACCATTTTCAGTCGGTCCTACAAGTGGTCATAATAGAGTAAGAGCGTTCTAAACAGGTTCTATTAATATAACAAATGCCATCAAATATCTTACAAAAATTAAACTAGTGTTCATTCATAAACTAAAATACCCAATACCCTGTAGCTTGCAGTATCTAGTCTAGGTTGAATGTTTGATACATGCATATAATCATGAAATTTTGAAATTTGATAGTATGAATTTTATTCTAACTTTCTTAATATATATAGCACAATTCCATTAAAAGGTCATTTTTTTCGTGGAATGATCATAAACAATATGCATCAAACAGAAGATTGTATTTCATAGTTCTAATGCAACTTTTAAAATCAACCGGACATCTGGTTTCAATCAAAAATCATTAGCAAGACTGAATCTTCAGCAGATAGAATTGAATTAAAGTTTAAGTTATAATTTCTTTATTAATAGGCGTAGAAGCTTCAAAAAGATCATTTTTTGTTTGTTATGCAACAAACACATATACTATAGAGACCTAACATGAACTATTCAATAAGTGTGTATGAAAAGTTGACTTTCTGATCAGAGGTGAATTTTCACACCGTGGGCATCAGTTGTCACGGCTTTGACAACGAATATAAACACCCACACGTGCACAGGTCCACACACTTGAACACGCATACATCACAAAATGACAGCGCCTAGAAAGTAGGCAATATTTTCGGGTTGTGGGATAGACTGATAATATTTTCAAACTGGCAGTCCACGCATATGATTGATTGATTGATTGATTGATTGATTTGTTTGACATAATAATATTATAACAATGAACAAAAGAAAAACTATACATATTTCCATATATATAAAAAAAACGCCCAATGTGGGCTTATTTATTCTCGGAAACATCCACGTATATATCCTCGCATCCATTCATGTCCGAGATCCATGTATACATGTACCTGACAATTATCTCAAAGCTACTCGTGGGCTAGTTAAAAAGGCCATAACGCAATCGCATGAATGATCTAGTTTGCGTTGTGTTTGATGATATGTGTCATGTGTGATGATATGATTAACTCTGAGAATGGCTTGTTAAATACTCATGTTTAACAAGTGTCTCGACCTTATATTATATGTCAACAAAATCCACATGTGCAAATGCATTGTTTGTTGAATTATTTTCTAATTTCAATAATTTATTTGACAAAAAAATACAACAACACTGTCCTGAAGTTTGTTAAAGAGCTAATAATTTTGGTACCGCCTGTAGATTCCAAGACTACAAGGTGCGCCAGCAGGTGGTTGCAAATGATCTTTTGCATTTAAATACATCTTATTAATTTTAATTGGTTCAATGACTATTTCGTTGAGTTTGTTTGGTACCCAGTGAGCAATAAAATACAGCTATCGACAACATGTCGTTTATTAAGACTGAGAAAAGATTATTTAGTCATGCTTAGCAATATTGATTTCCTATTTTAACCAATCAGAGATCTGCTTTTAGTGTACCCTTGCAACGAGCCTTATCACACTAATATTATATTCTAAGTACACGAATAAAATAGTTTCTCATATTTGTTAGTGACATATAGTATTAAGTAATATTGCATTTACAAACCTGCTTGCACGAGTTTCTAATCATAGCAGTAGACCTTCTAGTGTGACGGAATACAGACAGGAGCATGACTTGTAATTCCCACGAGTCACAGCTCAAATTTGCTGGCAGAGGAAGGATACATAAATATGGATATCAGATTTCCAAAATCTGTTGGAAACTTATTAAAAAGTTGATATTGTAAAAATTAATTAAAAGCATGAGTTAAAATTTCATTGAACTGGTGCTATATAGAATGTTATAGATCGCACTAACAAGTTCGCAAGGTAAGAGACGTTTCTGGGCATTAGAATAGCTTTCACAAGGGTCATGTAATATTGTCATTTTGTACAAGACAGTCATGCAATGACTTTGAGTCACAGGGGCAAATTTTAGACTAAATTAATATTAGTAAACTTCTATATTCATGCTGGTAGTGTCCACTGAGGTTTTTATTTTTGAGTTTAAATTGTCCCGGCCTTGTACTATGAGTCAATATCCAACATGCTCAGCTCTGTCTCCCTCCTACAACAGGTAGTGCAGGGTTCGCACGCCCTGGAAAACCCTTGAAAACCCAGTAGGACATAACCAATTAACATCGAGCGTCAGACACCACAACTCCAGCCGTTCAAAGTGGGTACGCACAAACATAGCTACATGATGTGGTTTCACCCTCTGAGGTTTCGCCTTTTCTCCACGTACATACCATCCCGGGTTGGAATATGATCCCGGACAGCATAGAGCAGCACACACACTTCCCGGGCATTTATTTAGTGCACACTGAGCCCGTTCATCGCATATCATCTTATTGATATAATAAGACATTTGAAACATGAAAAATTCAAAACAAACATTATTATTGACACCAGGTTTTCAAAAATACGTTGAGAGAAGAATAAGATTGTTTACTAAACATATAAGAAATCGATGCACAGGATCTGTTTGCACACAGGCTAGCTGTGCACCCTTCTTAATCTTGAGGTGTGACTGCACCAGCAGTTCCCAGCAGAGTTCCCACGCTACCGGGAAATCGGGAAAAAGTCGATAATATGAAAGTTCTCCTTAAGACCTAAAATAAATATGGAAATCAACAGAAGTAGCTAAAAACTGAGAAAAACAGGAATTTTGAACAAACCAAGCATTTTATTTGTTATTTCTATTTTACACAGCCATAAGTGTTTACATTTGAAACAATCGTGCTGCCTCCATCGGCAATGTACTCAAATGAATCATGAATAGCTCATCATAACAGCTGTCGCTGGTTTAATTTACACATGCACCAAGCAACATATCAAATCACATCGCATCCAGCATGTGGCGCCGCCTACAGCACGTGTCAAACAAGACATGGAGATAATGGTAGCAAAAGTTAAAAGGTAGAAATGAATATTGAACAATGTATCTATATGGCAGATACAGTGCTGAATACCTTAGTATGAAAGCTTTCCATATTTCTCAAGATATGACGAATCATAAAATATGCGCTGTGTGTTACTATTGTATATGATCCGTTATTTTTAAAGTGATGATAAGTGTACCACTGCCCCAGGGTATATGGAATTGAGTCTACCCAGTGGCCTGGTGCCAGCTGATTTAGGCCGGGGCCAGCTGGTTTCAAAAGTTTATGGCTCAGTGGGTAGGCTATTTTTGGGAGTTCTAGCTCTATAGTTCTGAGTTCTATACTTACTTTTTATGAAACAATTTGTGTTATTTTTTTTTTTTTTAATGTCTACAATTTCAATTCAACTTTTGCAAACAAAAATTACCTTGAAAACCTCATTCATTAGGTAAAAAATAGGAAATTTGTCGAAAACATGTGGGAATCCTGACCAGTTTTACATCCAGACTCAACAAGAATCTAGCAGAGGGTGGAATCATCATCATATACCCCTGGTCGATACACTAAACATCAGCGTCAGAATAGTGGTTGGCCCTACAGCGGCACAGCCACTCTATGCATGCTACATGTAGATGCATCAACTGTATCTGTATGTAATTGTATATACATTTAATATTATTTTACAAACTGGAACAGAGAGGGGACACTGTGAATGACGCATTATGACATATACAGTTATACACCCATCAGCGTCCAGGCCTGTATGGATGTAGAATCACATAGTCTATATTCTGAACTATATTCTTGAGACTAGAAATTCTGACTCTGACAGTGGATCACAGGGGCAATTTATGGAAACATATCGTGTATAGGGACAATTAAGGATCCCCATTCTCTGATTCTAACAGAGATTTTGCGCGTGCTGTGCACATTCACAAAAATTAGCGATCGCTTAAATTATCATTAAGTTTTACCTATTGTATCAATCCCTACGAAATGAAAGTATATGATAGAAAAACGTTTGCTGTATTTTTATTTTAACCAAACTAAAACTAACTTCAAAGAATTTGATGGATACCAACTAACTTATATAGAAGCAGTGCACAGTGAGTTTGTCCCCCTGTGTCCCATTAATTTTCAAAAACAAAACAAAATAACGTTTTGTAAACAATCTTTTGCCGAAATATATTCTTGAACACCTGTTATCATCATTTAGACAGTTTTTTTTATTTGAAGTTATTTAATTATGAATAAAGTAATGTTGGTGTAACTGGGACACACAGGCTTCGTATGTACACAGGTCACTGTGCAATGCTTGACATAGGTTTGATACATCCATTTTGTTATTTTCGGTCGCAGTGTTATACCAGCGCTTAAGATGATAATTAACAAAAAAGTTGAAATTTCACTCAATATCTATTTCATTGCCAGTGTAGGTGCTACTGCCAGTGCATTTTGGAGTTTCTAGTGCTCAATTCAAATCTCTAATTCTTCAGATTATCTTTCTAGAAGGGCATGTTAATCATACAATCTGCTTAGATAATGGAGAATATCATTTGAAGTGTAAACATAAAATTGAATGGAAATCATCAAACAGTTTGGACTCATAATTATAGACTGGTACTACATGTATATAGTGTTTCAGTGCCCCAGATATTATCTTTTTTACCATACTAGTCTACAGCACTAGTATTTCAAAAAAGTCACTAGTCCTCCAAAAATGTTACTCCGACATATTCTGCACCTTACAGTTTTGACAAAGTTGGCAGTTTGGAAGATGAGAAAGAATTTGAGCTGTTTGTTTAATAATATTAGTTGCTGTATATGTGTATATGTGTACTCATTATGGGCCACTGGTATTTGTATAATAAATTAATGTACCCCCTCCCTCTAATTACAATGCTTGGACTGAAGTTCTCCGCATTGAAATCTGTAAAACTACTGGTACCGCCTAGAAATTGATTCTACTTTTGAATATCATTGATACATGTTAAAATGAAAGCACTTTCAATAATTTTTCTTTACTTTGCAGATTGGCAGCAATTTTACAAGGACCTTTCATTCTACAAATTAGCGCAAAGCCCACCAGCTCATTTGTCTGCATTAATCCAGTTTATTGTATAGAAGTTTGATCTGTTTTTGAATAGTAATAGAAGCATCGACTCTATGTGGCAAATAAAGTATACAAACATCAACCTTTCTGTGACTGACAATATTCAGGAGTCTCAGTTTGTGTATTTGGCAGTCGAACAAATAGAGCTTGATTTGAATAGGAAATATGTATGTTTAACGATTTAGCTATGCCTGTATAGACTTTGATAAAAAAGGAAGAAGCATCACCTCTTTGGATATTGAATATTGATATTGACTATAGTAATATATCTGTGTAAAAGTCAGGACACCCATTAAATTAATGGATAACACCACAATCAATTAGGACTTCACAATGTTTGGATATAATTATAATCTAAATGTTCGTTTTAAGTCATAGCACTTATGATTTGGATAAAAGCATTAGACAAAGAAAAATGCAAAGTTAATGTGAAATGTAATTTTTGACGTGGGATTCATTGCACATGGTCAGAATGCCTGCTGGTGATGATCAAAGTAGTTCCAGTAGCTCAGATTGCGATTCGGATGCTGAAGAGCAACCTCCAATTAATGCAGCGACTGTTCAAGATGAAGTCACGAACGGGCTGAGCCTTGTAGATGATGACGCATCATGCCTCATCATACAACCACCCCTACTGCCAGAGGATGGTAAGTAAGATGTCTGTGGGTCCTTGTTGACGTGCATACGATAAAAAAAAAAAAAATTATATTATGATTTGACCCCAGGGATTTGACACAACTCATTGTACTTCTTATATTTATATTAATATACATGTATAAGTCTAGATTTTATGAACTGAAAGGTAAATAGTTAAATTGACAAAGAAACAAGTAACATAAGCAGGGAACAACTTTGTAATGATGACAGTGACTATTGACTATTGTATTGTAATCTTATTGATAACCATACTTAAATTTCAGACCGGATACTAGAAAACATATTAGTAGCAACTGGAATAATATTATGATGAATAGTGGGTTTTTTTACTTATAAAAAAAATTAAAAAATAATGTTTACATCATTATAGGTGGGGAGGATGATGGCGAAGCAGATGTGGGGGATGAAATGACCACTCTGTCACAGTTTGATCCCCTAGAAAATCAAATACCTATAGTAGAGGATGACAAGCCAAAGAAAAAGAAGAAGAAAAGAAAGAAGTGAGTTGGTTTTTATTTAATATACACTTATGTAAAGGCTTACCTGAAAATTTGGAACATAGTCAACATACAAATTCTTGACCATATGAAATTCCTATTTAGATATACATTCATGTAAAAGCCCCACACGTAAATGGAAAATCATTAACCTAATGTCCCTATTAAATGTATCGTCGTATTCTCAGTCACTCCAGACATCAGTTTCGATTTCATTTACATGTAGTTTGTTGATTTTGGAATTTACATTTGAATGATTTGAGTAAGACCGGTATATTTTTCAGGGTACTCATCCTAAGGACACTGATTTTCCTCGTATTTGTGGCCCTTCCTAAAAAGTGATTTTGATCAATGTGGACTCGTCTGCACTGGATTTGGGAACTATACAATGAACTATTTATTACTATTTATTATGATAATAGGGTACATTTGCTAATTCTAACATGTCTCATGTTTAGAATGAGAGAATTTCATGAGCAATGACTTAAAGATAATGCTCAGCCAAAATAATATTTGTTCTGTAAAGCCCAGTATCAATGAACAATGCCTTTTCCATTTCAAATGTTAGAAAAATAATATATTTATATTCTTCACATTTAATATTTATCGCACCTTTAAAAATACCATGCCCTCTTGCTAACTAAAACACAAGGTCACGTGATGTTGCATAATCGAAGGATTTTTGCCAGACATACCGTGGATTTCCAACGGGAGACGTCGCAACTAACATGGCAGAGATAGGCCACTTCTTACTTGCACCGTGCAAGAGACGTCTGACAAAAATCATTCGGTTGATATTTGATTATTTGTTGCGTTCACTTGTTTTGATGGGTTACACTGGCCTGTTATTGCATAGTATTTAAATTGCTCTAAATTCTTTAAAGGTTATGCTCAGTGGCCAAACAAATATGCATGTATAGAAGCAATATGATATATTCTGTATATTCTGAAAGTTTCATTCTTTTAAGCAGCCGATTAAAGTATTTAGAGCAATTTAAATACTACGCAATAAGAGCCGGTATAACCCCATCAAAGCACGTGAATGCCAGAAATGTCAACAGAATGATTTTTGCCAGACGTAACTTGGACGGTGCACGTAAGGAGTCGCCTATATTTGCTACATCAATTGTCACGTCTGCCGTTGGAAATCCTCGGTACATCTGGCGAAAATCATTCGATTATGCAATATCACGTGACCTTGTGTTTTAGCTGACACTATATAATGGGATTTTGTAGATGTAATACATACTAAACGTGAATTATATGAATCTTATTTCCCTTATACTTCCAATGGAAAATACATCGTTTATTGATCCTGGATTTTACAGAACACATATATTTTTGACTGAGCAATATCTTTAAACTCAATTTTATGACATTTGCAGAGGCCCACATGGAAACAATATCCTTATTCTTATTTCACTTTCAGTGTTAGTTCAATACAATTTTTTATCATCGCGCAATGATCAATCTACGTTTTATGAGGTGATATGTGATAAATTTATGAACCTCAAAACAATAGATCTTTCTATATATAATTTGAACTTTTCGGCCTGTTTTAAAAAAATATGTTATTATTGAAGATCATAAAATCCTGCATGTGTAACTGATCACAACCGGTGATTGTCTGATGTCCATAGTATTGATAACACTGACGATAAAAGACTTGTATATTTATTTAATTGATGGATTGTTTCCATTTTTCTGTCTGATCAACTTTTAACAAAGCTTGGTATACGAATAGAACTCCATACAGACGACATTGATCTTATAATGTGTTCAAAGATCAATGGTGTTGTGTTCATACTTTACTGTCCTAGTGGATCAACCGAAATAAAAGTCATGAGAATATGTGGTAATCAACTTACACTGATTCATCATTGCCAATTATATTGAGTGGAACCTCACTAAAACAACCAATAAGTGTTTGGTCTAGTCAGCTCTAATACAAAAATTGATGTGTTTCTTGAGCAAATTGTATTTTTCTGGCTGTGTGTTTTAGCATATGGCGCTTTTATTTGTTTTCCTTGCATTTCCAAACATGTAGTAATATGACTTCAATTGAAACCAAAAAAAAATCATGAACCTCTGGAATCTAGCCAATCCATCTCTCTTTTCAATAGCACAGTTTGGTCCACCTGTGTTCAAATTATGATCCTACATGTCTCTGAAATCTGGGCAGTTAAACTATTCTGCAAGGCAAGGAATGATTTAGTTATCATGTTATGATCAGATGATGTGCAGTATAAATCCCTTAGGCATGTATAGTGGATGTGAACTATATAGAACATATGGGACAAGTAACTTCTTGCGCTCCTAGTACTGTAGACTATTATCAGTTATCAGGGGCATTGCATTGTGCTTTCAGACATTTTCTTTTTTGAGGTGAACATTAGAACTGTGGATGTGTTAATACTGTTATACCACGTCAGTAGCTACATACTAGGCAAGGGCGGCAACTGCCTCCTATGTTTTGGGGAAGATTGTTTTTAAGTCAAATCCTGAATGAAACTGAGCTTTAACATATTTGTTTTTAAGTTTACTTTTCTCTCTGAAATAGCCTCAGACTATGCTCAGACGCTATTGAAAAGGGTCTAAATTCTAAATATTTTCTTGTGGGACATTGCCCCCAAACCCCTAAGGAAAAGCTGTGTGACGATAACATCTGCCTGAATCCTTGCCCAATATATTTTGCCTCCTATCTTTTGCAATCCTGGCTATGGTCTTGGTTATACACCAAGATTGTTTGATCCGGTGGGACAGGCTGGGTAACCAGGGTAAAGGGACATATGATGTTTAAGATTGAGGGCTCACTTAGGCAAGGTTGATGCAAGATGGAGTGTTACTTGTTATGAGCCGACTGACCCTAGAACCACTAAGTAATGAGAACACAATTGTCATCCAGAATGGACAAGCAGGCTTGACTCTACATTTATATGTTGTCAATAATTTTAAGGTCATGAAGTGATATTAATTGTGAAAAGTAGAGCAAATATACTGACTTATATCGGGGACATAATCTTCTTTATTCACGAATTGTTCAGATTGGACCTCACGCTGATCTGTAGCCAGCAGGAATGTGATTTTAAATTGACTTTTTATGGGTCTTGTTTCATGCTTAATATTCATTGAAACAGTAAGTCATTTTAAATCAAAACCTGTGTTTCAATTTGACAAATAACACTTAATTGTACTAGTGGTTTTTGAAAAAAAAATTTTTGCATTTCATAAGCTCTTTTCTAGCTTTCACAAGTAAGATTGATAGCAGTGAGTTGGATTTTGGGCCGATAAAATCTAAATTAAGAATATTGTTTGTAATCAAAATTATTTTGGCAGGTGATTTAATAATAGAATGGACTGATTGATATAATTCATGGACAAATCACCTGAATTGTACTTTTGTACAATATAATACTAAACATTTGCCTAAATACTTAATTTTCCTTTTTATTCCATACAGGTTTCTGTTCATTTGCCTCACAAGCTGTAAATATGAATCAGGTAAAAACACCAACTTATCACTTATGAGCATGTAATGAAACAAAGATCAATCATCTCTGATACATGTATGAAGTTCTCGCAATGTTTAATAATTATATTTTACACACAATAAAAGGATAAATGGAAGCTATGTTTTTATTTGTCAATAGTTAAGCTTGTTATTCATTATTCAGACAAATATTTTTAAGGCCTCATCTTTTTACTGCAAAGATAACAATTCCTAAAGCATAAATGAAGAGTTAAGTCAGGGCATCACTATCATATACCAAGTGGTTAGGCCCAAATACAATTTCTAGGCTTTGCAAGATGAAAAAAGGGGCTGAAATAATTAAAAAATTATGTAAAAAAAAGTGGTTTGCCCGGCCTACACTGCTAACGCACTAGTATTGCCCTAACACACGTTCTATATTTCTAGCTCTAAAACATTAAAAAGTAAAGATAAATTGTTAACTGCGATATTCAATGGAAAGAAGTGTGTTGAGTCATTACTTGGTACCTTAACATGCTTTGATGCAAGATTTATTTGTAGTACGACGCACAGCAAAGCGCTACGGCTTCAAGGAAGTGAATGATGAGGAAGACTGGAATCTCTACTGGACCGACTACTCAGTGTCATTGGAGAGGGTCATGGAAATGAAAAAATATCAGGTGAATTTGCTCTCTTGTAATGTATAGACTATAGTACAAAATCTGTTTAATCGACACCTAGGCTACCTCTTCTAGGAAGTGTACTGACCCCTTAAAACTTGAGGAAACAGTGAAGAAAGCCTTACTAATGTGGAACATGATGACCATTGACCAGAATGATTGTGATGCATGGCACTTCACAGGTCCTACACCTACTTGATTTGATATGGTCAGTGAATTCATCAATGCACAGTTGGTGTAATATGGTGAAAGTGTCATCCACAAACCTGAACCAGATGTGAGGTGGGTGTGGAGCTATGGATGAGCTAGGCAGATTTGGTCATAGAAGTCTTTGAATCAGAAGCCCACGCCACAGCTCCACACCCAACTAACATCTCGTTCAGGTATGTGAATGACACTTTCAACATATTACACCAACTGACTGTGCATTGCTGAATTCACTGACCATATCAGCTCCATCAACACTCACATCAAGTTACAAGAGAAGAAGAGGACAACGAGATACCTGTCTTAGTAATAGATGTGATGGTAGTGAAAGAAGATTATGGTTCTCTTAGAACAAAAGTTTACAGGAAATCCACACACACTGACCAATATTTCGACTGGGATTCAAACCACTTACTTGACCACAAGAGATCACTGACAAGAACCCTCCTACAAAGAGCAGAAGATATTGTCTCAGACCCCAAAGAAAAAAAGGAAGAGATTAGACACATCAAAGAAATCCTGACCATCAATGGGTATAAACCGTGGGCCATTACCATCCCCAAAAGAAAGAAACAGCAAGAAAAGATGAGAAAGAAGGAATAACAAGTAACAATGCTGTATATGAGAGCTAATTGATAATATAATATTATTAGAATAAAAATACCAGTGTCCACAATGACACTTAAACATAATGTCCATATACGAACCGTTATTATTCGTCAAACTATCTTTCATGTTTTAGTGCATCAATTATAGTCCAAGGATGCCATGTTTGACATGGTTCATTTGATTATTAGTATTTGTTTGGTAAATTTGCTTGCCATGTTTACTACCATCTACTATCATAGCGTCATGTGTATGAACTTTCTCAACATTTCCAAATGTTTATTTGAATTGTTTTGAAAAGCCACTTATGTTATGATGAACTTTATCATATGAAGTCAATCATCTTTTTAAGTGAGCCGTCAACTTTTGATTTTAGTAGTATCAAACAAGAAAAGAAAATTTAATATTTATGAAATTCCTTGATTTTGACAATCTAAATGTTCTGCTCACCTGTCTAAATATGCATGTTAATGTTATACATGTATAACTTTAATACTACAAAACATTTTTTCTACTACGCTTTCTCTGCATTCAAGATTTTGTTTTGTATATTTTTCAGAAAATCAATCACTTTCCTGGTATGAGTGAAGTGTGTCGGAAAGACTTACTCGCACGAAATATGAATCGTATGTTGAAACTCTTTCCTAAAGAATACAATGTCTTCCCCAAATCATGGTGCCTACCTGCAGAGTAAGTGCTCAGTACCCCTTACATTTGTAACCCGTTTTTCTTTATTCAAGATAGCATTGTGTCAATTTTATTTTATTTTGTATTAATGAATATGATAGAAAGTAATCTTTCCTGATCTTTTAATTTAGTTATGGTGACTTCGCTGCATATACAAGAGCAAAAAAGCACAAGACATACATCCTGAAACCAGAGTCTGGGTGTCAGGGCAAAGGTATCTGGGTGACAAAAAATCCTAAGGATATAAAGCCACATGAACATATGCTCTGCCAGCAGTATATTTCAAAGGTAGATGATATAAAGTTTACTATTTATTCATGATTTTTTATCATTCTAGATCGACTCTTAAATTGATGATCAATTATTTCGTACCATGTTTACTTGTAGTCTGCAATAACTCATATATTCAGTGCCAACAAATTATGACAAGCAATAATGTATTGTTTTCTCTTTTTTTCCTCCTGCTTTTTATTGAATTCTATTTTATTTGAATTCTTAATGATTTTATTTATATTTGTTTGCAGCCATTCTTGATTGACGGTTTCAAATTTGACCTGCGAATCTACACACTAGTGACAGGCTGTGATCCATTAAGAATATTTGTCTTCAAAGAAGGCTTGGCACGGTTTGCCACCAACAAATACGTAGAACCCCATCACAACAATGTGGTTAGTTGATTTTTAAGAAGCCAAGTCATATGTATAAAAAATTGAATCTGAATATGAAATCCATTCTGATCTTTCACATATTGAATATCAATTTTGTTAGTTAAATGATTGACTTGTGTTTGAAACACTAAAATGCAGCTATATTGCATAAACATTTTCATCGTGTAAATTATTTGCTTTTGACTTGGATTAAAGCTGCCTGATGCTATGAAAATAGAAATTCAACAGCTGACCCTATTACCAACATTTATCTATTTACCTTGTAAATATTTTTACTTATACTTAGTTTGTGTGAATACTGCTGTGTGACACACTATTGCGTGATTTATTTTTAACACGATTTCTAAAAGTATGTTCAAGATGAGCTGCAATTATATGAATTTATGAAGTCAAAAGGAAATCTGCTCACTAACTTACACCTGTCTGTGTAATGAGCCAGTAATTTATTGGTAACTAAACCCTACTTAAGATGATTTCTCTGATAGTATAGGATATTACAAAAATGATATCTAAAGATCGTTGATGGAAAAAGTACACTATTTGTCCTTATCGTGTATAATAGAGCTTCGCATGACAATGAACGATAAACTATGCTTCCACACCATGTTAAATCAATGAAACATGCAGTTTTATTGAACCGTGCATGTTGATATACATATGGCTTGTTGCTAAGTAATATTCATGACCATGCATAGATTAGGAGTAATTTTAGAAATGATGCTTTTTATCTTAAAGTGATAATAATTGATTCCTCATAAACATCCAACAATGCACATTATTTCTATGAAGCAAATAGATGAATCAATCAAATCAATATCAAATCCTAAATTTATTTTAAACAGGCCTTAATTATTCCTCATTCAGAGGGTGTGGCCTGGCTGCCCAGTCTGGATCTCAACCGTCCCCTCCAAGCCTTTCGGTTATTTGGATCTACCAAACTCATGCCCAAACTTGCACGATCTTACTGCAAGACTGCATCCCAAGTCTGTTTCGGTCTTCCCTTTTCCTTTTCTTCCTTCTATCTCAAGCTTTCTTACTTGGCTAATCCAGCCAGAACTGCGCTCAACATGGCCTAGCAATATACCATACATATGTATGCAAAATCAAAATATGTGTGTATGAGTGAATGTCAGACAACACAATAATTCTAAAAACTAGGTTGCCCAACTGGACAACCAACCTCAAAACGTACGTCGACTGGGTGATTTTTTCGGTCGTCCAAAAACAAAATGCATAATTATCTTGTTAAAGTTTGATTTTCACCAGTTATTGATATTTAAACAATCCCATGTACTACTGATATGGAAAAATGTACTTGCTGAAAAAACATGCATGTTACAAGATTTTGAACTAACAAAAAACGTACAATTTGAGTCTGTTGGTCTTTCGGATTAGTCGACTTGAACCCTGACAAAACGTAGATCGTCTCCGATGACCGAAGGACCTATTACTGTGCTGTCTGGAATGTGATGATGATTTATGTAATATTTTGTTGTGACTTTACAACTTTCAAAGATAACAAATGATAAGTTATATCTATTTTTCAATTAGTTAAACTGTAAGTGACATTAGCGTTTATCTTCTTACAAATTTCTCCTTTAGATTTATACACTTGGACTTATTCAACATGAACTTAAAAGGATTAAGTAAAGATTTGATTGATCCTAACTTTCGAGTTATTAGAGGGATTTCAAATGTCAAATTTTATCCATCACGAAAATTAGTTATCGATAAACGACTCAGATTTTCCTCTCAAAGACATGGAGATGTTGTACATATTAGTTAAATAAATATGATATGTAGTCATTCTGATAGATGTTCATTAGTATCTATCTTCTTTGACTGAAACAATTAAAACATTCATCATATCATCTGCAGCAACTTGATTTGCATGTTTCAGAGTAATGTGTTCATGCACCTGACCAACTACGCCATCAACAAGAACAGCTCTGACTTTGTCAGAGACGATGAGGCCGGCAGCAAAAGGTAAACGTGAAGCTTTAATATTTCTCTTCCCAACCCTATCTCAAGGACATATTTACACTAGATAATTAGTTCTCACAACTCAATCTTTTTTTTTCAATTTAAATGAGCTAGTTAGGTAGAACATCTCATAAAACATATACCTCGAAACCTTCTTCTCTACCAATAGTGTAGCTAGTTTGATAGAACAAGTAGCTCATGTATTGGGTTTTGGGCTACCCATAATGTTCCTCTAAAGGACTTGCTCTCTTCCAGTCCTCATGTGTTCCTAGAACACAAGTTTCTGGGAACTCAGCTTAGGGTAGCGGTACCAGTGTCCTGGGAATTTGAGACTTGTTACAAGTCATTGCAGTCACTTTTTCATACAGTTGCTCATCTATAGTGTGGGAGCTCCAGCGTATGCTTAAGATCTTTCACAGTATATGTTTTCATGTTCCATTGAGAGACCTCTCCATTGTTTCTGTTAGTGACCAAGTTTTACATTGATATAGTAAGATGGCTACAAATGTCACTTCTTGAGGCCAAATTCTACTACTTTAAAAAGTTGATATCTTGGTGAAAAATATAATCTTTATATTTATTTATTTCTTTTTAGGAAAATTTCAACTATCAACAGGTGGTTTGAAAAGAACAACTATGATGTGGATAAGGTATTGCAATTTATTTTCATACTGATAATAACCTGATAGTGAATAATCTGTTTACAGAATTGATTATGGTCTTATATTAATTAGACCCATTGATAATATACTGACGCTCATTTCAAAAGCCCCACACTAACATTTCTAAAGACCAAGTTATAACCTATCAAAAGAGCATTTCTCTTTTTCTACGAACACGGTACCTGAATTACTAACTTTTATTGACATTTACCAATAATATTTCTCACCATTATCTTCAGATTTGGCGGGATATTGATGACGTGATCATCAAGACGCTGATATCTGCGCATGCCGTGCTGAAGCATAATTACCGCACTTGCTTCCCCAACCATGTGAGAGGCTCGGCCTGCTTCGAGATCCTTGGCTTTGAT
Source organism: Streblospio benedicti (assembly GCA_019095985.1). Classification (NCBI taxonomy): domain Eukaryota; kingdom Metazoa; phylum Annelida; class Polychaeta; order Spionida; family Spionidae; genus Streblospio; species Streblospio benedicti. The sequence continues at coordinate 7,082,244 of CM032665.1, read as the reverse complement.
GTCATGCTTGACAAACGACTTAAACCATACGTTCTTGAAGTAAGTACATGCATTCCTACATTCAGCATTTAAGAATCCACATAAGCCAGCAAGAATTGGTCTGATAATCTCTAGAATCTTGAAAGAAATCTGGGTATGCCTTATGGTCTCAAACACATGTATATAAAAAAGATCTATTTTAAATGACTATTTATAAATATTGATTTGATTATTTGTAATAATTAAAAGAAATATATTGTTTTGCACTCGTAAAAGATTGTTTAGAATATAGATTAAAAATATTTGTTTTTACTTAAAGGTGAATCATTCTCCAAGTTTCCACACTGACTCCAAATTAGACAAGGAAATTAAAGAAGCTCTGCTCTATGATACGTTACAACTGGCCAACTTTGCAGCAGTTGACAAACGCAAATGTATAGAAGAGGAGAAACGGAAAATTAAAGAAAGGCTGTTTGCTCGTCAGAATAAGAAGGAATCAAAGTAATTATCAAAGTGTTGAATTATAATTTAAAATACACTGTACATGTAGTTATTTCATTAAAAACTTCTTGGTTCTTGTAGATAATAGACTAGAATTTTGTGTAAATATTTGAGTAAGAAATATCATTATATTTATATGACCGCTTTCAAAATTTCAGGGAGGAATTCGACATGGCACAAGCAAAATGGCTATTAGAATCAGAGCGATATGAAGAAATGCATATGGGTAATGAGCAGATTTTAATTCTATTATTCAAGAGAGTTCTTTCTGACATTTCTGAAAATATGTGACAAACATGTATGCATTAATTTGGTGAATCAGAAATGAGTGTGTTGGGTTTTTTTCTGCAGGAAATTTCCGCCGAATTTATCCTCCAGCTGAGGGTACAGATAAATATGAAAAATATTTCCACAACAGTGGTTCCCTCTACCAAGAAACAGCTGCATTTAAGGCAAGATCAGAACTTGCCAGGTAAGAAGATAAATTGAGTTGACAAAAGAAAGGAAATTTTATTTTTATGATATTCGTTCTAACACCTACTTGTAAAGTCTTGTAAAGAAAAAAAAAACAACTAACAAAATGTATTTCTGGGTAGACGACCCTCCTAACTTGTTATCTCTTTGCCTTCATGGTCCTGTACTTTTAATTTTGATATTCACTTATGAGCATGATGATAGAAAGCAAATTTATTTTGTTTTAACTGAGTACCGGTACGTTATTGTTGTATAGGCACTACTGTTACTTTAAAAAAATTCTGTACAAATATTTTGCTTGTTATTTTAAGAAATTTATCAAAATATAATTTCACATTTTTAAATACTTTCCCACAATGTCAAAACAGTAAGTATTTTGTGGTTAAAAAGTTGAATATAACAATGACATACATGAAATGTTTTGGTGTGATTGACTTGTCTTGGCTTGTTATTTTAAAAATGCAATGTTAAAGAAATAGCAGTAGTGCAAATTTCACTTTTTTATGTGATTTATGAACGACCTCACAGGCATGTAAAACTTTCTAATATATTGCATATATCTTGTTAGCCAGAACTATGTTTAGGTAAGTCTTGGCCTTGGCTAACGTGAGTCATTGAAGGTTTGTCTAAGTGGTCACAGGTCAGTGGACTAATATTTTTGCATGTTTTTATCATCATTGTTATAACACTAATTTTGCATGCGTATGTTCTCACAGACAACAGAGAGAAGAGATATTGAGGAAACAGGAGAAACTTGACATTATTCTTAAAGGGAAAAAGAAAGGTGATTTTGTCATCGTTTTGGTTTTACTTTACGATGGATTTTTTTGCTGTTACCCTAATAATATTTGCGATCAGTACTTTACACAGTATTTTCTTAGTTGATTGTATTTTTTCCATAATACGTTGTTTAAGTTAAAATTACTTAAAGTTCAACTGTCACAATAAATATTTATCAGATATTAGTTTTTATAAATACAGATACGACAGCCAAGTTTCAAATACAGTCTATTCATCAATCAGATTCAAACATGAAAATTGAACTTTTGAATGAAATAAAAGTGCCCAATTTCAAAAGGTTGTCTTTATCAGCAGCTACACTTTGACGGCAACAAACAGTATGTATCGTAGTAGAAGGAAAAAAAAAACTACTCAGATGCTCCTCTGTTCGCTTCGAAGCCTGATGCAGGTGGAACGTCCACCGAAATGTCGCTTTTAGACGAACAGAGGAGCATCTGAGTAGGGTTTTTTTTCCTTCTACTATGATGAATCCAGATGCTAAGAAATCACTACTAAATGACAGTATGTACCGTTCTAGGCGCTGCTGGGGAGCTGCGGCCGGAGTCACCAGGAGCGCGTCGGCGCCGCCGCAAACCGGTCCCCGTCACTGCCAGACGCACGCCCGGCTCACGCAACGAGGTCAGTAAACCACCGTCACATGTGCTACTACTCAGTAGGCACGCTACGCTTTGCTAGATACATGTACATCTTATGCTAGCAGCTTAACATATGTGGTTATTCTCATGCCAACTTCTATTTCGTCTCAGTTGTGATGTGCTTTTAAGAAAAGAAATAGAAAATATGTACTTTATATGACGAACTTGAAATTACATCGAGAAACGTACATTATACATATATACTATAGGATATTTATGATATACTTTTTATCTGTATAATGCCAAATATTTCAATTATTTCTATAATTCAATTACTTAAATAACAAACCAATTTGTTTTGTACTTTTGGCATTTTTTCAATGAAGAAAGTTGTAATGATCCTGGTGGGTAGACTAATTTTGTTTATGAATGACTTACTTCAGATTTTCATAAAGAAAAACACAGATTCATTTTATAGTAGTCTACCTAAGAAAACCCCATTGAAAATTGATAGTTCAATTCTTTCAGTTTCTCCAAATTGTAATTTACATTTCTTTTCGCGCGTAGATAGATCTATTTTAATCTTATGCTTTCATGAAATATATATTACTTTCTCAGATTTTAGTGAATCATCACGTCATTGCTTGATGGCAATGAATGTGAAAATTTTATATTCACACATATTTTTCCATTAATTGACACTGATTATGTAGCAATTTGCTGTGTATACAACCATTTTTTATTTATTTTTCATTTTTATTTTGTGCATTCGACTTTTTTGCCAATCAATAAAACCTAATTAGAAATAACATCTCTTAATCACCATTCCAAAACAACTTAGGTTATCAGTAGATTTTTAGTGTACAGTACATCTACATGTAGGTACATTATAATATTAAAAATACAGAAACGGTGAATTGATTGTCTTTGTTGTGTTCTGGTCAGTACTTACTTCACACATCAGACAGCGTCAGGGCCATGCATTAGGTCTGAGACAGGGATCTGTGTGGTGTTGATGGGCAAAGATTTTGTGTCACTTCATCTTGTTCTATTGACAACTACTCACAGTTACTTCAAATATAAATGCCAGTTGCATTTACATGGAGTTTACAAATATGAATATTGCTATATTCATGGCCCTGTTGCATTATACATGCAAACCTTACACAACCAGAACACAACAGTTGCAGTATTGGCAAGTTTGATACTAAGCTTGCGTAGTTGTGCGCTACTGTCAGGGACCTGGAGAGAGTGACTCTGCACCTAACTCGGCCAGGTGGGACGGTGTACGTGTGCAGTACACTCTAGCCAAGGGTGCCAAGGTAAAAAAGCTTGATGGGACTCCTCCCCCACCCCAGCTTTTGCTCTGCACTGTTTGGTTCTCGAAAGAGATATTTATTGGCGCTGGAAATGCTTCACCCTCAAGCTAGTTGACTTGCTGATATGTAACTTTGAGTCTGAAAGAGTATGGGTTTTTTGTTAGTAGCAACAGGAAGCAACTTCAACCCGTTATGAATTATTTTGCATAATGCTTTGAGGTGTAGAAGCTAATAAATTTGTAACAAATGTTTGGAATGCCTCTTTTGAGAATTTTTTTCATCTTTAACATATTTGACGCACATGAACAAAACCAACATGTAGCTGTAAAAAGGCTTGAACTTTTAACAGCTTTTTGCGCTTAAAACTTTGAAATCTCTAAATCAAGGACTTTTAGAAAACATGGACACTAATTTTGTTATTCATATGCCCATTTCTAACCTCCAGGTAGTTCACAGCTTTATATGTTTGTGGAAGACTAGTCAAAACTACAAATCGAGCAGCAATGTAAGCATGCAGGTGATCCCACTTGTGTAACATTAACAGAATACACCATATTTTGCAGTGTGCAGCTTTGGAAGCCCACGTTGTTAATGATATGTTTGGCTCTGCAGGCTTCACATTATCATTACTAAATGTGCACAGCAATAATTAAAGAGAATATTTTTTTGATGATTTTGATTATAATGTAGGGATATTTTGTTTCATTTCTAATCAAATAATTCATTCACATTGATGAAAAATTTTAATCAATATTATGATTTAGTCTTTCAAATCATATTAAAGCTGTTTTTGAGGAATTTGTGGAATGCTATCTGAATGTTATGTCGTTGATTAACTTGCACTTCTTCTAGTTGCCCATGGCAAGATGTTTTATGTCGTTTATTGGAATCACCATAAAGTTGACGATACTAAAAATATGATCTGCAAAGTGTTTGTGCCCCAATTCAAATGTCATATTGTGCACATTTTCCGCATACTTTGTGCACATTTTCAACTACGTTAAACTATAATACATTTTTTCTAAAATTCTTCTCTAATCTAACAGGCAAACATTCATTTGATGCAAATGTAATCATAGTACATCATTTTCATTATAGAAATATCATTTTAACTTCAAATTCCTATGTTAAAATACACCAGTTGCTATAGCTTTATCCTAATAAATCGACTTGTATGACTTGACTTCATGACTTCAAAATTTGCTTTCCTCACTGACGTCCCATGTCTGAGGACGTCCCAACAACCTTTATACCCAATGCACAAGTGAATATCACTTCAAGATGAAGGAGCATATTCATGAAGTTTCTGTCTATGTATAGATGTTTGATTTATTTTAGGTAATCAGATCAACAAACCTTTGATTATCAATGTGCAATGAAATACTATCATTCTTTAACAGTAATTATTAACATTTTAGTCCATACAAAATATTGTTTCATCCCCTTGTTTCTTTCTATATTTCTTCTAAATCAATTTCTGTAAACAAATGAAATATTGATAAGATTCTTGTAAGAAAGTTAATCTATGAAAATCTATATTTTTCTCTTTATAATGTCCAAATGTGGATGTCAAATTTACTCACATAAGATTTTTTTGGTAGTCTTTATTATGTCTTTATATTTATAAGACAAATGTTTCACTATACTGCCAAATGATTTATATAATTTCCTTTTCCTATATTTTATTCTTATGGTATTTTCAGTGTCAGTAAAAATTTCAATATCTATTGGATTGAATGTGTAAAAGACAGCAACTTGTGAAATTCTTAGGTATTTTTCTTATTTCTCATTTAATGATGATCTGTCTGTAAAGGATGCTTCCTTATCACACCTATCAATTCTCAATGAACTAGTGATGCTTTTTTATGTGACTTAATTGCAATTAGACTACTTTTTATGACAGCCTCACCAGAACCTGGGGTCTGGGATGTCTGATCAGCTCGACTATGAGCCGATTGACACCAGCAAGCCAATGGAGATCATGGAAGAGGACGAGCTGGAGCGCATCAGCTCATTGCTACAGGTACATCATCGCTCTGTCTTTGCTAGATGATTGCTAGCTATGAAATTCTGTTTTATCGATGTCGAACGAAAAAGAAATGTTACAACGGTGGGACCACTATGAAGACTAACTCATGGTACTGTTGCAGTGTAGCATAAAGCCTATAATGAGGTCAAATTTACCATAATGGATGTCTGGTTCATCCTCACTGTGTTGGGGTGAATCAATTTGTCACTGTTTCAACTCTTGTACTAAGCACCAACTCATTAAAAACAAGTTTCTAAGTAGTGTTTTCACAGTGACATTGATGCTGCCCTTGTAGCGTGACAATCTGGTGCGCGGGCTCGGCATTGTGGAGCACGTCTACAGACTGCTTCACTGTACTCCAGGCACCATGGGCATCCAGATCAAAACTGCGGACAAATTCAACGTAAGTGCTGAATACTTGTTGATATGCATTATTTTCTCTTGAGTTTCTAAAATGAATTGAACTTGTGTGACATTGCTGAAATTTATATAATCCCTTTATAGCTGAGTAATGAAAATAAATATGTAGAATATATAATGAATTTTATGTTGGAGTTGTATTTTTTTAGCATATCAGATAGTTATGCGATGGATTAGTTTATATATACATTAAGTTTAATTTTCCCAACTCACACCACTGTTTTGTGTTTTAACAGCTTGGTTTGCTGTTGATATTCTGCTTATTTTTGTAGATACATTTATATAGGTCTTTTGGCGCGTGTTCTTTTTCATCAATTTTTATTTTGTCTTTGTATGAAAATAAAACATGCAGTATTTTGCCCAGCTTGGCTCAATGATAAATGGCTAGATTTAGACTCAAGCCATCTCAATGTAATGGAAAATGTTATTAGCAATTGTATATTATTTACTTCAATAAGTGTTTAGCTTCTGATCGTCTTACCATAGTAATTGTTTTTTAAGAAGAAAAAATCAGCTTCTAGAGAGTCTGCTAAGGTATAGATTCAGTTTGTATGATAATGATTGTTCTCCCTGTTGCTTGTTCAGCTATAATTCTGATAGATGAGTCCATTGGTGTTTATTTTCATGGTTCCTAATTTCATGGTTCCCTAATTAATAGAATAGAATTTTATTACCTGTATGAACATTTAAAAGTTGTTGATAGTATTTGAAAATCCATCATTGTATTTTTTCATGGTTGTGACCTAAAATTACAGCATTAACAGTTTGTTTTGGATTGTGAGTGAAATATTGTAGCTGAAAATACGGTAGTTGATAGAAATGTTTGTTGAAATTTCTAAGAGTGTTTTGTGTTTTAAGTTTTCATGAATTTTCCTGTAGTAATTGAAATTTCTAGAAGATTGTCCAATAAACATATTTATTTTACTTTATTTTATTTCTGAATATTTGAAAAGATATTCTTAACAAGTTCATTAATATGTTTTCATAGACAATTTATTGATAACACTTTTTTGGAAAATCGTGTTAATTTTCAAATATCAGTGATCAAGTCATTTATTTTCAAAATATTTATTTCTATTATCAATTTACTTCTGATAAGTACTTTATTGCTGATGTGAAAACAATTCTTAGGAATTTAATTTGTAGACTTGGGACATGATGTAATGGTTGCAAAAGTGAATTTCTTCACAGAAATATATTTGTTCCAATTTTGAAAACTGAGCACATAAACAGCGATAAACAAAGATTAAATAGAAAATAGCGTGGGAAATATTCATATCATATATATTAATGAAATTCAGCAATAGAACGTCAGATTTTCTAAATGCTCTGTCTGGTCATTCCAATTTTGTTAGAGAGCTAATATATCCATAAATATGAAACACGTATAGGTAATAAACATGTTACATGCATTTTGACTTGTACATCGTCACCAGGCATCTCAGCGCACTGTCATGCCTCGCTACACTATCCCGGGCCTGGAACTCGCTATGCTGGGCAGTGGAGACGTCACCCAGAGAAAACAGCCAGCTGGGCTTCAGGAGAAATACCCAATGTGGTACTCCGAAAAGGCTGTGACGCCTACGCCACCGGCTAATGCTAGCAGAGACAGTGGTGTTAATACTACTATTGCTACTGTGACTGCACCAGCGGCTCCAGTGGATACTGAACCTGAAGATCAATCACATCAGTCTACAACTGACAGCCGGCCTTTGTCGAATCGGCCCGGCCGCCAAACTGAGCTCTTCTTCCAGAAGGTGTGCACATTGTGCGGCACCCGGCAACAGCATTCACACACCATCCACCGTTTACAGGGAAATCTATTTTAGAGGCTTTTGAATCTTGCACATTTATTTGATATTGTGGTTTTTTTACTCCTCAGCAAAACCTTAGAGGTTGGTTATTTGATATTTCATGAAATTCTTTGTGATTATATCTTGATATAAATTATTCTTTACTAATGTGGGTGAATGGAGGATACATTGAATACTGTTGCTGGAAGACTACAGTGCAGAAGGTTCATCTGCAAATGTCAGTCACCTTCCAAAGCTTGAACTTCATCAAATGCTGCTTGGCTTACTTTGCAGCAATGCTTTTTCATTTTGCTTATCTTATTATTTCCAAATGTAGAGATTGTTAGAAATTTTGTTATTGAATAAAGCCACTCAATAATAATCTTTTTCTGTGATGATTGTATTGGAAATATTTTTTAAACTCATATTTGTCCGCGATTAAAAAAATTCAAACATTTATTTAACGTGAGATAGAAATATTTATTGGGTTGTTTTGCAATAACAAACATTAAGTAAAACGTAGCTTTAGATTTTCCTCTCTCTTAGATTACTTGCCCAATTTTATAACCATTTTTGTTAATTGTAGGAGGAAAGTTGTCTATTTTGTGTCTATAAATTTTTTCAGAAATGTAGCAAAATAGAATATACTTGATATTTCAAATTGTACTAATATTTCACCTATTTAATGTTTCATAACAAAATAACATATTTTTATATTTTTTATGTTGTAGAAGTTTTTAGAGTAATTATTTGTTTTTTATGTTCCTAAGCTAGCTTATGAATGTGGCAAAATATCACCAGTTATTCTACTTGTGGATATTTTGCAGCAAGCACTGCACCTAGATCCATGACAGCTGAACATTTTGATTTCATGTAGCTAACATATCATTGTTGTTTACATTTATGTGCCATGCCTACCTTAGATGATTCCCTGTGAAAAAAAGCTGCCTCATGTTTAATGTTTAACCATGTAGTTTATTGCCATGTGTTTTTGTTTTTTAATTTTTACTTCTAGACTACCAAGGTAGAAATATTTTACTTGTCTTTTTTCTTTCAAGAAAAGACTTCATTTGTTTCGTTTCACGTTATTTTTATACATCTTTATTTTAAACTGTTTTTATCATTTCTTAGTTTAAATATAATATTGAATTATGATTTTTTTAAATGTAAATGAAGACAACATTGTATTTTTTCTGTTTTTATTTTGCTGACTCATTTGAATTGTACAGCATGTTGATGTCTATTTTTAATATTATTTATGATATTGCTAATGAAGTCAAATAAGTGTTCATGCACACAATTTATTTTCTATATTTTTATCTTTAAATGTTTTGTGAATGTAAATTTTTGTTCTATTATTGAATTGTTGAATTCTGCATTGCAGTATGCACCAGAAGATCCTCGCTATCAAGACTATTTGGGCCACAGCAACTTGAGCTACAACAATAACAGGGACAACAGTCGGGGCTCCACACTGTATCACCAGGGACTCCTCAATACCAGACCAGTTATAGGTGAACGCACTATTGCAATAAATGCTTGCTATTCTCACATAAAATTAGTTTGTTTTCTGAAAATTTATAAATTCTCTTCAAAGATCATGATAATGGTATTATCATATTCTTTTGTTTTGCTACTTGTCTTAAGTATTCTGTCTTCAATTTTGAAATGAATATTGCTTTCCTGCAGAGCAAAGTTTCAACCTAGAGTTCTAGATTGGTAGTTACAGTTTTTACATTGTACTTTTTGTCAAGGTGGTGTTGACTCTGGGTGGAAGTTACAGAGGAACCAGCCTCAACTGACATCCATCAATGACAGCAGAGCTCTTACGGTATATAGTTTGTTCCTGTGATCAACCCTCAAACTGCGAACTAAAATGCATCTATTTGTTAAAAAAGTTCTCATAATGTTGATAAATCATACAATAAGGTAACAAAATCTCAGCTGCTACTTCTCTGACATTAAGAAACATTGCATGATTACATTCAGACACATATGAATCATTATTAACACTAAGATAATTTATGAAATTGTATTCCATTTGAAGTCCTTGAATATATTTATTTTCTGTATCCATGAATTGGACCAATTGTAGTTTTAATTTGTAAAAGGAAGTGTCTATCAAGCAGCCACATTGATTTTTCTCACCCATTTACAGCAACAGCGGGGTACAAAGACGAATCGTGGCGGTGGAAAGAGCGTGTCTCGTACTGCCTCGGAGCATTCGTCGTCATCGCAGTATAAAGGCCCGGGTCAGGCAAACATTGCAGGAGACACAGCGGCTGTTTATGGCAGGCATGGGTGAGGAGCGGGTTGATATAAACAATGCACTCGCACGGAGTCGCACCTGGTCCTTAAAAAACTTTTGATAAAAGCAATCTATATTCAAATCTTTTAGTTTTGCTCAGTGAATGCACAAATTGTGGAATGGGTGATGTCTACTGCTGGACATCACTCCTTTTATATTTTTTAACATCTGATTTACACTTTGAACAGTGATTACTGTGAGTAAAAATACCCTTGGTTACTGAAAAATCTTTTATATAGTAAGATGGTGTATATCAGAAAGCTAGGAACTTTTTTGGGAAATTGAAAAATTACATTTTTTGATGTCTGTATTTTCATTACATCTGGATGATTTGTTTGTTACAGGATTTTCACAGATCGATTAATGCATGTACATACATTTTTTTCCTCTTTGGATCTGTTCACCATACACACACACGTATATTATAAAAACGACCAAGAAATTTGCTTATATCCATTTCAATAGAGTGATTAGTCCAAATGTGCCGTGTATTTGTTCCATGCAAAGATATGAGATCCGTGGTGACAGCGCAAACTCAAGCAACGCTGGTCTGAGGAGGACCCTGAGTGCGTCACCGAGCCAGCGAGCAATGAAAGACGGCTTGCCACAAGGTACATGTATGTGGAGTGCCGCTTTCTTACAATATTGACATTATGATACTCGTTTAACCATGTGTAATCTACAACTCTTTTTTCATCTTCTTGAGTGTTTGTGTATATGTATAGAAACGGCTATGACGAATGCTTTTTCGCTTTTGAAATGAAATATGGTTTAACCAAGATCACAGAGCAGGAAGATGCTTTGCTGTTGTAGGCACGAAAATCACGCCACGCCATGTGGCCCCGACAGGAGTGGTGATCTCCCAGCATCAGGTGATGTCCCCGCCCGCCGCCTCCCTCCAGCCGTACACATACAGCTTCCCCAATGTCGTCAAGGTAACACACGCGCTAACACATGGCAGGCTTTTGTATGCTTTTGTTCATAATTAGCTAGGTTTTGTTTAACAAAATATAATCGGTGTATTTTGTTAATGTAATTGTTGATAAATCTAGTCTTTAAACTAATCTTTTTCAAGTTGGTAGTAATTGGAAGTTATGGCGGTTAGTATGGAAATATGATTGTTGGTCATTACACAAGAGGTATTTTTGAAACGGACCTACTCAAAATTATGTAATCTATGTAATTTTGTCACTGGTGCTGAAGATATGTCGATGACACCATTTTTTTTTTAACTATCGTAGACTCAAGATTATTGCAAAATTATGTATTCATGTTTGTGAAAAAGAAATAAGAACCAACATTTCAGTGCATGCTCGACTTGATTAGTGGAGAATAATTGTTGAAAAAACAAGCAGATTTTATGCTCATTTGTGTCTCAGTAATAATTGTGTCATTTTAGGAAGATTTCAATTGGTATATGGATTATTTATGTATGGAAACCTTTGCATACATCTTAATTCTTACATTTAGGATACATTGTGTTATTTTAGCAGTTATTACAGACTAAATCTGTAACTTTTAGATTACCGCAGACCTCTTTATATCACAAGTTTCTGGCACCTGTCTTCTTACACCTAAGGTTTTTTTATGATAATTGCTGTTAAAATCTTTTTTAGTATATAGTTTTATTTTTCAGCTGTATTCTTGATAAAATTTTGTTTTTTTAAAAACTATTTTGATTCTATTCATTAACGTTTTTATCAGGAATACAGCTGAAAAATAAAACTATACACTGTAATGAGACCTAGTGCTGTAGCCCAAATATATAGAATATTTAATAGCTTTTTCAATTAGCAAAAGAAGTACTTAACTTCTGTGGTTATTTTGTAGGAAAACTTGATACTTAATAAGAAAAATGGAACAAAATTATTTGATTTTGACATTTGCATTTAACTTTTAATCATTAGGCAAGAGGTGCACTTCCAACATATGCAGGTTGTTTTAACATAGTTAGTTTTGTTTTTATTTGATTATCTCTAACATTTAGTTCCACAGTTATTTTTATAGCAGTGAACCCCTTACTCAGATGCTTCTTTTCTCATCTTGAAGCAAGATTTTGGAGGACGTTTCTCATGCTTCAGAATTTAATGGCAAAATTGTTGTTTATGCAACTGGCTTCTACCGGTATATTGAGTTGCATGATGGGTGGAATTTCTGGTCAAGTTTCATCAGGACAGGGTTCATGTTGACCCCGGGCTTGCGTACAACCATCTTTAGGGCTTCGAGTGACTTTCTGTGGCTCCAGTTCTCTTGTCCAATAATCGTAACCTCTTTCTTGATGATCACACGTCGAGTTTTGTTGTTGCGCTTCTGACTCCTTGAAGATATGCGACATGGTATATTGTATCACTCGTCCACAGTGCAAGGAGTACGTTGGTGAGACAGAAAGAAACCTTGGCACAAGGCTGATTGAGCCCCGGGAATTAAGCATTTTGTCAGGAAAAACACTGAGTCAACTGTGCAGATCCACACCAACAAAACAAGACACTTGCTCCTCAAGAGAGGTTAGGATCATTGGAGAGGAGAACTGGCGTTGGAGAAAGATACTTGAAACCCTGAAGATCGCTGTATACAACCGCAGACTCAACCTGAACCATACCAAGCAGTGTTGACAAAACTTCTACACCTGACTGGTAATTCCACCCATCACATGACTCGATGCAGAGCAAGGTGCATCTAGATGAGAAAAGAAGCGTCTGAATACAGTTTTTTCACCATTTAAGTATGATGAATCCAGATGCTAAGAAATCACTACGTTATGATAAAGTGGGTTTATCTGTGAAATTGAATATTATAAGTTTATTTATATGGTAAGATTCTTTAATATTAAACTTTTATGAGATTTTATCATAATGCAAGAGTTGACTGTAATTTATGTTACATGAAAACGATTTGTTTTTTATTATGATTTAAGCAGTTCACGTCATTAGAATTACTAGAGTCCACTAGATTTTGTTTATGCTTCCAATGTATTTGTAACTGTGGTGTATAACTTTTAATTAGTTAAGTTATGTAGCGATTCATTATTTTATTGATAGTTGATTAAAGGAAAAGCAGATCTCTCAGAGACAAGATGTTTAAATAATTACAAACATTGAAAATTACCATAAATATTTTTTTGTTCAAATATAAGATTGCATGATGCTTTTATCATGAATTTTACCCTGTCAAATTTGTTGAATCAAAATGCGTTTATTTTCATTATAAGCATGATTTGTCCTACCAATGAGGTATATTTTATAACTCATCAAGTAAAGGCGATACAAACATGCATTCATCCTCATCCCATAATGCTTGATAATGACACGCTTGAATTATAAAGGTAAGAGCTGACCTCAAGAACTCACATGCACTGTCATGTTTCTCATCTATATTACCTTGAAACAGACTCATCGCAGACATCAAGCCTAGAGTTACTGCGAACCAGCAATGGCAAACCTGCGAGACTCATATTGTCTAATCGTTGCAGGTGACCCCACAGACCATGCTGAGTCCGGGTCTGTCTGTGGTGTCAGCCCCGGCGCCAGTGGCCAATAGACCGGCCGACGGTGGCGGTGCGGCGCCTCCGTCACACCAGCACCGCAGCAGTCCCGGGCTGCTGCCGGCGGCGGCCGGCACCAACCAAGTGTCAGGGCTGCGCAAGGCGCCGGCCCCTGCAGCAGCCATGAGAGGTGGCCGGGTCAGACAGCTCGAGCTTAATCACGCCGTCGTCTACAGCTAGTGGCACATGGCGGCACTGATGAGAGACCTACTGGAGCTGACTAGTGATTGGTCTACAACAGGCTAGACTGCTCCACTAGCTGTGGAGCAATTTACTCTGCATCACGCTAGATTGTTTCTGTGGGTGTAGAGTGATAAGTCTGGGGCAGGCTAATTGGTTTCTTTAGATATAGAGCAATTAGTCAACAACAGGCTAGATTTTGCCAGTAGCTATGGAGTGATTTGACAACAAATGGGCTAAATTACTCCATAAGCTATATAGGGATTAGTCTGCAACAGTGTTAAAATTGGTCCTTTGTCTGAAGGTCATCAATTAGTCCATGAAGGAACCTTATTAAGTAAACAGACTGTCACCAACGGATGAATAGTTATGCAAGTTGAAAGTTGGGGAAAACTGAGCACATTTTGCTGTTTGAAAGAGTAATTTTTTAACAACTATGCAAATGATTAAGGTTGCAATGGGTAATGTTAGGATTTTATGTGTCTGTCATGTGCCAAGTGATTGTGTGGTCAGTACTAACAGTACAATGCAAGTCGAGCAAAATTATAAATTTGGGATGGGACTATTTTCTTTTTGAAGCAGTGTTATATCTAGAATACATTTTGTCTACAATCAGATTACAAGAAATTATGTTAGTCTTAGAAATTGTTCCGTAAATTGAATGATGTACATATACAGATGGACCCGTTTAACTTGAACAAATTATACTTTTGAGATATCTGAAATTTTGAGATATCAGACGAATTAATGGTGTAGAATATCATGGCAGGAAGTTGATGTTTCCTTCTGTTGGCCATAAATTCAAGTTAGCAAAGTGAGAGTAAACCTGTCCAACTGTACTAGAATTTGTTTAAAAATACGAACTGTGGTGTGATCACTTGTGCAGATGAGAATTTCTCAGTTGACAATTAATTTCATTTGTTACCTTGCTATGGAATGAGAGTTACAATTAATAATTGTTAGTTATACAGTACTACTGTAACAGATAAACATTTAGAATATCTCTTAAGTGATTTTCATAAATCTTTTTTACATTTAAGGTACCCAATTGATATCACTAGTTTCGTGATTTTGTCATTTTAAAATATGTTCTACGATTGTTTGTTGTACAGTTTAATTGTAAAAGATTTTGTCAAAAATACTCAAATACATTCAGATGAAAGATTTAGAAAAAGCATTATGTAAACATTATCAGCGCACCACATGGTTTTAATTGTGCCAAAAAGATTAGAAATTTCAATATTTGAAAAAACTTGTTACAAATTTCAATATTTGAAATATCTGATAAATTATCCTTACAAACATATCAGTGAGTTTGGAGGTGATTATATTGTAAGACTTATAATAAGCACAAAGCAGCTCATCTTCATGTATTATTGATAATCAGATAAATTTTTGACTTGAAAAATCATTTTATAATTAAAATTAATTAATGAATCAAATTAGGTACTCAATTTTGCATCACAAATACTGAAAGTATTATTGTATTATGGGTGTGTTGAAATGAATGATATCTAAAAGCATTAATTGTTGATTCCTTTAAAAATTTCTCTGACAATGATGTTACTTTTCAAACTACACACTGATAAAATACAATTAATACATTTACTATGTTTAAAAATAGGATTGATGTTACTGCTTGTGCATCTTTCATAAATTTGTTAATAATATAGCGGATAGTAAATAATAATTTTCATTTATTTATTAAAATAAATAAATATGTATGTATGTCTAATTTTCATTGTATTTGTAAAGGTGTATTTTGTTGATGACTTGGACAATAAGACCTGTCTGTGTTTTGATGTCTCAAATGCAAATGAAATGGATGACCACGGTATGTTTCATAGAATATGGTATACACGTATTGTGTTTTGTAAATCAACGCTTTCAGTTTTGTCAGATTTACGTGAGTGTAAAGTTTGCAAGATTATCACGATCCTCTTGAAGTTTTTGAAGATTTTTTTTAACTATTATAATATACTGGATAAATGTGTTGTTCAGGTGTAATTTTGAATCTACTATGACATTACATTTTTTTGCTACTATCACTCAAGCAAGTATTTTTAAAGAATATGAAATTCATGGTGGACCTTATCAACTTCCAAAATGTTATAATAAAATAATTTCCTTTCACAGAACTATGTTTTTTACCTTGCAGACTTTCCCTGCTGTTTCAATAAGCGTCAACAGTGCTGCTGTGGTTCGAATCTGAGTTCGCGCGACTGTGTAGGTCCTGTGATGCAAGTTGGAGAAGGTTCCGCCAGGATCTCCTGCCTGCTTCTTGATTGAGGTCTGACCTGTCCCGGTGGATATGTACGCCCTCTCTGACTTTCCTACTAAGCTCCTTCGAGACGCAGGCAGGGAGATCTCTACAAACCTTCTCCAACTTGCATCACGAGACCTACACTTTCACACGAACTGAGATTCGTACACAAGCACTGTTGACGCTGTTGAGACAACAGCGAAAAGTCGCAATGGTAAAAAACATGGTTCTGTGAAAGGAAATTATTTGATTATGTCAATACCAGAACCCACCAGTAGCCTCCATTCAAGGTTCCATGATGATATGACAATGGAGTATTTCAACTCTTAAATGTACACGCAAATGTAGAATTGAATTCAGTAATCAGCACACATATTTACATAATGATGGTTCAACTTTAGTATACAGTTCTTATTTTTTAACTGTATTGTGTGCCAAATTATGTATACAGCTGGAGGAAGCTGTTAACTTGAAAATAAAATGTGCCAAAATGGTGTGAGCCATCAATGCTACTTTTGTCCATATGCAGTGTGGAAATCGCAGTGAATTTATTTACTTTGCACAATAATACAAGCTATTAACTTCTCATTTGCTGAAGTTAGTCTGTCTAATCAATTGAATTAAAATACTTCCTTCTTTCTCTCTGTTTTTGTTTGTTAGATTTTTAATAGGTAATTTGTGTTACATTCTATCCATTAAACAGTATTCTGAGCAGTAGATGTAGCGTTTCCGCTACATCTTGTCACTGTGATATTGACGTATTTGAGTCATTTTATTTTTTATGCCTAGTTGTTCGTTTATAAACACAAATTGAAAAGTGTGACAAGACCTGTGATTTATCAAATTGTATTAATTGTATATATGTTTTGTAAGTTATTGTGTCCCATTATATTTTGATGGGTCCTGTGTATATTTAATTCAAGTTGGATAAAATAAAGGTGTAAACATTTGAGTTTTATGTTTCTTAATTTTTAATTACCTAAACTACTCCTCAAATGTGATCTAAAGACATGACTCAACCCACCGACATCATACGTATTAAAAGCACATATTTTAATTGTATTAATCCCAGTATATTAGTCCACTACATTGACAAATTCAAAAAAATAAATTAAATATCTTTTCATATGTATTAAAAAAAAACATGTTTGTACACAAAATTGATAGTACGTGTAAGTTCTTTATATAATTTTTTGTTATAATTTTTTATATTTATCTTTTTTATTAGGTGAGTTGTTTTAATTAAAACCACAACATAAACTGTCCTAAAAGCTACTAGTCTAATAGAATCATGGCAAATAAAGTTAACCTTTTCATGCTCTTTCATAAACTATTATCATGATCTTTGAAAAATGTACACGCCAATTTAATCTCTGCTTTCAGCTGTGCATTCTTACACCTTTCCTACAAGAGGTGACTAAAATTCATAACTAACGGATCATGATAAGCAAAGTTTTTACCTTATTTTTGTCACCGAGTTTTACTATATACTATATAGGAAAATCATGTCCAATAAACGTCTTTATGCCCATTGACATCTGACCTCGTGACGTCACGTTCAATTTACGAAATCACTTATTATATTGAAGTTAAACGTAAAAAGGAGATGAGATTCTTATATATCAGACAACAACATCAGTGTTCATGGATATGACTACTAGAATACTTAGTATTTTACCACTGAAAGAATAAATTCATTCAAAATTAAATATATTTTCATATCTACTCAAAGACATGTTCAGAAGTGTACAAAGAATGATGCTGCTGCCTTAATATTGGCTTTAATTAATTTTTTATCCAACAATAATTAAATTTTAGTCTTATTTTTTGCTAGAAAATACAAAATAATTGGGAAAAGGAGAACAAAAATAACAAATGTAGTTGGCCTCCAGAGTCGAGAGGCACGAGCAAGCTCATAGTGAAGCATTGCAAAAAGGCGAATAGACTCGTACGTTAAGTTACTTGAAAAGATGGAGAAAAAAGTTGACTCTTAAAAAGTGTTAGAACTAGTATAGTATAGTTTATTTAGTAATTTAGGCCCAAGGCCTGTTACAAGTCATCACAATTTAAATAAACAATTTGAAATAAAATGAATTAAAAACCGAATTAACAACACATTATAGTAATAAAAATTTAAATACTTAAATACAATAACACATTATAATACATTAAAAATTTATCATTCTTAACATAATTGATTAAAAAAAAAAAAAAAGACACAGATCTTATATATATACAAGAATTAAATATGATGTACAAAAAAAACATGTAAAAAAGTATAAAATTCACACAGCCACTTGATACTTGATATACAATATGCAGAACATCACCATTTTGACATTAACATGACATTCATAAAGAAAATTTATTATTATAGACAGTCAGGAGCATGGTTACATATAATTATAAATAAATAATAATATCACAATTATTTTTATTAATACTAGATCTACATTGAAAGAAGAATTATACACAAAATAGATATTATAGTTAGTCGATCATATTTCAAAATCTTAAATACAACTGTATCATTATAAATAAAATCGTATGTCATGGAAAATGGATATCAAAATTGTTAGTTTCTCATAAATATAGCAATAGATCTACTCTGGTATTAAATTAATTCCGACAGGTAAATTTGAGTTTCCCGCGCAAAATCTATTCTGCAAGCAGACGACATTTCGCCACGACGTCATTCTGTAGCAGGGGTTTCCCAGAAATAAGGCACACTCCCCTTATGCCTTCTGCTAAATATTTTTGGACTTTGGCTCAACAATCTAACGTATAAATGATACTGCCAAATCAATTCTCAATAGTTCATGGAGATTAAGGTAAGTCGGTTTTAATCATGTATATTTCATACGTAATGCTTGTGTCTCCTGGCGAGACGCAATTATTGTTGGCAAATAGCACTAATCCAATATTAACAGATTACATAAGTGCATTATTGTTGACAATGTTGTGTACATGTATACATGTGTATTAAACAATTATTTTGTCCGAGGACCTTGTACTTTGACTGGATCTATAGGTTTTAACTAGATTGATCTTCATTTGTGTTATCTACACGGTCACATGTGCATTTGACAATGATTTGTCTGCTGTTGATTATAGATCTGTTGATTGTACTGTAGATCTCTATATGTTGAGAAATTTTGTCCAACACAGTAGATTGTTTAAAAAAAAAAAAAATCAAACTCCAGTATTCAATTATTCACAAGAGTTTTGTTGGCGAGGATGGCTATTGGGGAGGAGGGTTCAAGGGTTAGGAGTAAATACCTCAATATGTGAAAAGAACAATCACTGGGGGGAGGCCAACTTTTAATAGAATACAGTAGGCCTGTCGTTGCACTGCATCATACAACTTGTCAGTGCTGAGGTCAGTGCATGCAAGACATCCCTGGAAGTTTATAGCTTGCTACGATGGCCTGGTTTAGATTGGAAATTTTCTTTTAAAAAAATGTTACGAAGTCGAGCGTACAATGCTTTGGGACAAAAGTTTCTTTTTCTCAAACCTGATTATATTAAGACTGTTGAAGTTTAATCTAGTACACACAATTTTCACATTTCGCCCTGCTTGGCTGTAACTTACAGTATTTCAAAGTAATTCAGTTAATAAAGTTCTTAATCAAGCATTTCATCAGGAATATAGGATCCTATTCATGTATGGATTGAAAAAAAATATATTTAGCTTTTGTATTGACCAAAGTAGGTATTGATCATAGATTCTATCAAAAACATAAACAGAATTAATCAAAGAAATTAACCAAAGAAAATATCAGAGAAGGGATAGCATTTTGATCCTTTGAGGTGGCGTGATACTTTATTCTATATTGAACTTATAATGTATATATCCTCCTGGGGAATTATCCCATTGCTTAGAGATCAGGATGGAGAGAGAGATACATATATTTTGTGTGAACAAAGCAATCTGAAATTCTCACATTTTACCTTATACATTTTATGGTAGTGACATCAAGGCTAAAGCATCTTGCGGATTTTGTACAATGTTTGGAAATATAAACAATCTTTAGCTTCCATGCAAGTGCCAATTCTTTTGCACACATTATGTTAAGGAGTATGAAACTCATTTTAATGTGCATTCCATGGCTATAAGCCAACTACATGTATTGTGACTGTTCATGCACCATGGCCAGGGCAATTATATTTTTTTTAGAAAAGTTACAAATAGCCTAAGAGAACAATGAACTAAGTAAGTTAGTTTTATTTCCCTGATCAGCCTTGAGACAAGTTCAGCAAAACAATCTGATAGTCAACTTGATTCTTACAACTCAAATCAAGCTCATGAGAAATGATATAAATTGTATTTCATGTAGAGGATAGCTGTAAATTCCACTAGAAGTGGCCACTTCACATCTTGTAGATACAATCGCATGTATTGTTTGTCCTCTTCAATTTATTCTACATTTACATAATTCTCATCAATGACATGATGTTGATTATTTTTTTCCTAATGTAATGCAGTTACATATTTCACATCATTGTCGGTTGCACGGCTTTATTATTCAGACTGCCTTTACTATGTCCATGTTCATAATATAACTGCGTATATAGTCATGAGATATGACGATGATTTCATGTGTAATGCTTTTGCTAAAAGCACTTTTAAATGAAAGTGACCTATACTTGCGGAGGTTAGCATTGTAATTCAAGGATGTATTTCAAATGTAGATTATATTATTTATTTATGTGCAACACATGTAGGTCACAATTTATGTGCTTTGGCTGAAGTTTTACCATTGCTAGTATAGATTTTGCATTGTTTCATTGATTATTTTAAGTTAAAATGTTCTTTAATGTTGTTACAGAATAAAACAACACCCTAAAATGATATACCTCAGTATATTCATTTCATAAAAGCCATTCACAAATAAACCAAACATTAATAGGACTGCTGAATATCAGAACATTATCCCCTTTCTTCAGGTACTAATCACATGAAGTGAGTGCTCCTCTGTTACCTGTCACGAGCATTTGCACCTATATGGGCATCATATTTAATCAAGCCAACAGCTATGGCACTCATGTTACAGTGTAACTACTAAATCTTTTCCATCTTTTCATCTATCTAATCACACATGATCTTTATATGGTCCTTTGAGTGTGCCAACATAAAACTGAAAATAGTCTGCATAATTATGCTTATAAATGGCACAGTCTATGGTTTGTAATTTTAGCTAATATTATATTCATCAGTGTCAATTTTAGCCTTTCTATATCAGATTTATGATAATGTTAGAGAACCTTTGGTTGGATTCAAACCCACCGCAATATGGCACCAAATGCCATATGGCAGATCCAGGTTTTTGGAAAGGGGGGGGCCTGCGCCACCCCCCTTTGGATCTGCCTATGATACAATGTATAGTCCTAACCTGACTTGGAGTCCAAGGTCTAATGACATACATATAATGACATATCCCCAAGTCTGCCCCATCCACCCCTCATGATGCTGGTACCATGGACTGCATTACTTGTATAATGTAAATACAGAAAAGCAATAGGTATGTATTACCTTGGCTAGTGTTTATGGAATAAGTATGGCAGAATTTTATATAAAATGAGCGCAGAACCTGACATCATTTCCCAAATCATGTGTCATTATTCCTTAAAAAACCCTTAGACAACTATGATGAAAATTAAATCACTACAGGAGTCTCATTGATCTTTAATATAGTTCAGTTTTAGTAGGGCCGTTCACAACTGCTTGGTGACCAGGTTCACATTCATTCTTGCAACAGTATTTGCATAGCTCACACAAGCTGTCTCTTCTTTTGTAAAATAGCGATTGCAAGTAAATTTTGAGCGTGCACAAAATTCAGTTTCCTCTTACAGTATGGCGCAGCTATTGACCTTAAGTTGCGTTACAGTTCACATGATAGGTTTCATTTTTACGACTAACACACTGATTAGTTTGAATTCCATGAAGTATCGCCAGTCTAAAAGATAATAGCATAATCTGCTAGTACATCTAACTGTTGTGTGTTGCAATATGTCCTCTTATTGAATAAGATGCATTCATTTATGGGATTTCTGAGAAGTGCTCATGACACAAGTCAATGGTTTCAAATTGATTTTGAAATGTTTGTCCAAATAAAAAATCGTTAAAATGGTTCGTAGAAAACTGTGAATCAATCATAAAATTACATGTACAAAATAAATTATATGTGAATGTTTTTTATTACCTGTATGTAAATTCGAAGATAAAATCTAATTAATCATAACTCATCATCATCTTTTGTCTAAACTCCTTTCCACAATGCTACCGACCATATGAGACTGTATACGACACGATGGTCGTAGCGAGTCATATAGAAAAAGTTGTAGCGGTGTGCATGGGGCTTAAGTCTATTTGTCCTTGAATCCTCTGTCTGAAGTATGTGTGAACTTTGGAGAAGGTAAACACAGCAGTTGCTTGAACCTGCTTCTTTCTGTCTCAACTCCTTGGGAACATATTATACCAAATTGCAGCATTCTGGTCCATTCTTTATCTCGGTACAGTACTGTGCCTATATAATATACTAGTACTCAATTTGTCTACATCATGACAGGTACTAACATTAGTCAGAACCTTTATTAGAACATGTTAGAGATCAGTTTCTTCATTAATGCGTAAGTCACAAAGCCCGGCAGAAGTCTGATTTCAGTGGAGCTTGGTGGCTTTTTTGATTGTTGCCGAGTTCTCATCTGCTGTATAGCTCTGTGACGTGAACGGGCTACGAAACAAACACTGGCTGATGTGCCAGCAACTCCCGGGTGGTTAGCCGGACATCCACCAATGCTTTACAGGTAAAGGCTGATCTCTGCTGTGGTCTCTAATCACCAGCTGACCACTGGTAGATCGCCAGCTGTATGTATCAGATAACCATCCAATGCCCTATAGATCATCAGTGAAACATTAGTTTCAAGAATTTTGTTGTTGGGTGGCAGCCAGCAGATAGTCGGTCGTACACCAGCCAATGTGTATTATGATGTTGTAAGTATGCCACTGCCATGGGGTAGCTTGATGAGAGCATGTCGAATTTTAACTCCAAAGTTGAATTTTGCACAATCTGCCACAGATGTCGTGTTAAGCCCCAAACGCTGGCCAGTGATCGCGGGAGTTAGGCCGGTGTTTGGAGAAAATCGCATCGCTGGTGCATCGGAACCTTATTGCCTGAGTTATGTGACTTAAGCATAATCCCATGAAACCTCTGGACTCTAGTCAAACTCCCTATCCGTTCATCCGTTCAGCCAAGTAAACATTTACTGGTGTCAAGTCAGTCACTTCTTTACCAGTCCTTTCTCTTTGATCAGCCCCAAAGTACTCTCTAACAGTATTGATCTATATTTATCGTAATATATTCAATAGACATGCTGTGGACTGCACCATTCTCCCCAACGAAGTCCTCTATGTGAATATAACATTATAGTATTTCATTTGGATTTTGTTATTAACAGGGAACGATGCTGTCGATTCCGTGGTTGTTGAAACTCCTGGTGACAGGTGGTGTCACAGTATCCACAATCATCTACGCTCTCCTCAAGTTCTTTCCATGGCTGAAATATGATTATGTTGGTGCAAAGAAGATGCTCAAAGCTGGTCTCCAGTACAAGATATATCAGGTCAGTGTCATAATTGATATTGCTATAATTAATTTATGTGTGTAAATTCTGTGTTGAATAGTTGTTTCCTGTTCTGTAAATAAGTACTTGGATTAGGTATTATACTTTGACTCTGAATAGGTTGATATTAAAGGTTTTAGAATTCGCTGAAGAAATGGAAGTTATATGAATAAGAATAGAAGAAATAAAAGAATTAGAATATATGAAGGAAAGAAAAATATACTATACGTGAGACCAAACGTAACTTCCATAGAGAGCTCATCTCTATACAGCCCACTGAACTTGTTCAGTCCTCTGGTGGTATTATTAGTATATTAATAGAAGTTATAGTGTACACTATTTAATGTTATTGGATATTGCTTTCAAACATAATATATCTAAAAACATCTTTGTTACTGGATTTTTAGTGTATGTAAACAAAATATTTACGTTTTCACAAGATCGTAGAATAATTTCATATTGTTCTGATCGTTGATGTGACAGATTATTTGTTCAGGCATGTTTTTTTATCACCATAAAAGTCTGACATCTAGGCCAGTTTGTTATCTTTTAATGAATTGGTTGTATGCTGCTTCATTAAGAAAGACATCCTACAATGTGATGAGACTTATATTTATGGTCTTTTTATTTTAGAGGAAGAACATGACAACCATCGAATTGTTTGAAGACCGAGTTAAGAGGCACCCGCAGAAGAAATTTATTCTCTTTGAAGATCAGTCATATAGTTATGAATATATCAACAAAATGGCCAATAAGGTAGATCTCACAATAATTAAGACTGATCATGAAAGGAAATGAAAATAAGAAGTTGAATTTGTGTGAATATATATATATATATTTGCTAAACTGATAATACTTATCAAATCAGGTCGCAAATTCAGCTCTCAGGATTGGGTTGAAGAAAAAAGATGTGGTTGCTATGCTTATGTACAATGAGCCAGCCTTTATATGGACTTATTTTGGTAAGCACTAAGAGATACACTGAAAACTGTTGAGTGTTCTTCATTTTATCCTGAGACATCTATTGCATAGGCATTAAAATTGCTAAAAATAGCTCGTTTATCTCATAGAACTATGATAAGAAAGATGCAATGTAAATATGTAATTATAGACCTTGTATTTGATATCATCTTGTTAGTGTTTACACGTTGTTCTACTGTTTTTAAATAGGGTCTAAGTTTTCTACTGTTTTTAAATAGGGTCTAAGTTGAATTAACATTACTCAGTATTTTTTATTTATCATATATATACATAGTTATATACATAGTTACACATATCTTTATTAATCGCAGGTGCCTCCTCAAATCTAAACCCATACTAAAAGTAAAATTTTCAACTTAAAATACTAATTTTCAACACGGAAATTTAAACATGCAATGGGACTTGCATTTTTCTTATTTAAACACATAATAAGTGACAAACATTTAAATCAGTTAAGGAATTCTGTCCATAATGATGGTCTAAAATGTTTCAATTTGCCGTTTCTTTTTCTCTAGCAAATGGGATTTCTTCTTCCAGGCTTGATAAAGATCGGCGTGGAGCCAGCGTTTCTCAATTTCAACCTGAGATCAAAATCTCTGTTGCACTGCTTCAAAGTTAGCGATGCCACGGCTCTCATCATCGGTCAAGGTTCTCATTATACAAATGCATTATTCATAAGATACTTTAATATATATTTTTTTAATTTCTCAAATGCTATTATTTTGTAATTCTCGTAATAACGTTAGGTGTACCAAATAAGCCGATGGAAGGTTGGCTGTTTGTACAATTTGGTAAATAAAATATAGAATATTGTTACAAACCACAACACTATAATAGATAAATCTAAGCTTTTGGAAGAACTTCATTTAATGCAGTTAGTGTATATGTTAAACCATTTTTTGCTAACTATATAGAAACTTGTCTACCAGCCAGCGTGTCATCGGCTGACAGCGTGCATTTTTAGCCCATAGTCTTTCATAATAAGTTAGTTGGTTAAGAAGTTTCTTCACAGGTACAGCTAGGAAAGTTTTAAATATTTTCTTCAAAAATCTCCATAGTGCACCCTGAAATCCTGTCTTCCAGGTACGGAGCTGTGCTCAGCTGTTGAGGAGATTTACAGTGACATGTCCAACAACAACAATAAAGTGGACATCTATGTTCAAGGTTCTGATGGTAAATATCCTTATGCGAATCAAACTATGTGTACATGTATGATATTGCCTCACAAGTTTTACTTTTTGAAAATGTGTACATGTAAATCCTTTATATCTAAACTTTATGTATGCATGGGTGCAAAAATGTAATGAAAATGGTCAACTTGTGTTGAAACTATGGTCATTATATATTTTTACTAAATCGAGTATATTTTTGTGCTATTGTTACATATGTTTGTAAATTATGTAAAAATATGTTTTCCATGTAATCCTCAAGACGTTGAGAATAGAAAAAGTATACCAAGCATGATGACAAGAATCGCTAAGGCTGTATAACTATATCTCTCATTTTGTGCAACTTTATATATTTAGAGTCATCATTACCTGAAGGCTTCAATTCATTTGATGCCATAATGGAGAAGGCGTCTGATGCACCCATCAGTCGAACTCTGCGTCACGGAATCACCTTCAAAGACACGCTTAACTACATCTATACATCGGGTACCACCGGTGAGTGTACATACATACAATTTCAAACTTCGTTAATTGTGTTAACATTATTTTCTTTCCAATGGTGCCAACCAGAGTGGTGCTTTTTAGTTTGAGGGCTTACTGCTCCTCTCATGAGGAAACCCTGCAGAACACATCCCCCATCTATCACCAGCAAAAAACTGGATGTGCCTCTCTGTATTCCTTGCTGTTGTGTTGATGATAGAACAGTACATCTGCAGCCTTTTTCCTCTGACTACAGGGCTTCCCAAAGCGGCGGTAGTGACGCACGCAAAAGGCTGTAAAGGCTCACTGTTGATGGACTCGGTGGACGTGACCTCCGATGATGTGCTGTACACGCCACTGCCGCTTTATCACTCGGCCGCTGGACTCATAGCACTCGGCACCACCATACACAAAGGTACGGCACTGTACAGCTTTGAAACGTTTATTGCACATGAGCTTCAGTGATGTGACATCTTTCCAGTGGGCCTGAATTACAGTACGGTTAAACATCCTTTGCTTGTTCAAGTAGAAAATGTGTATGGATTACATCAATTGTTCTTACCTAGTCGTATGTCTTGTTTCTTTCATATAAATTTCTATTTCTGAAACACATCTGTGCTCTACATTTAAAAAGGAAACCTTCAAATTATGTTGCATGTTTTCAGGGGCAACTCTCGCCTTGAGAAACAAATTCTCTGCAACGCACTTTTTCCCTGACTGTAAGAAGTACAACGTAACTGTGATACAATACATTGGGGAGCTGTGCAGATACTTGTTGGCCAGGCCACCGGTAAGTGGTGTCTTGTAAGAGTGAAAATATCAAACATTCAGTCTTGTCCCAAAACTCACTGGGAACATTCATTTCTAGGTACATTGTTTGTTTTTGGTGATGTTTTAATGTTTAGATAAGTGTCTAATCATACCTTATTTATATTTAAGGGTTATCATATATGTTACGTTACGATATAAGTTATATCATGTCTGTAGAAAACGACTTGCAGCTCACTTGTCGTTCTCTACAGACATGATATCTCTCATACGGTACCCAAACACATATAAGAATTTTCTCACAACATTCCACGGAATATTCCTACTCATGCCCAGTATTATTGACTATATTTGGACGGTACGATATGCATTCATATCGTCATCCTAACCCATTCATAAATACAGAGATGTGAACTTACGGGAAATACCCGTAATTTTACATTTTTTGAGGTCTGAAAAATTATTACGTCCAGGCTGTAGGTTTATTACGGGATTCCGATAGTTTCATTTTCATAAAGAATATGCACTTTTCCAAGCAATATCGTGTCCGCGGCCACTGACAGACATTAACCCAGTTTTGACTGTGACTTCCGTTTTATGAAACGAAAGTGCTTTTGGCTGAATCACGCTGGCAAGTAGATGTAGCGCATTGAAAATGCGTTCTCACGCGATCGTTTGTGCATTGCGATAAATATAAGTAGTGTCGGGTGCCAACCACTGCACTTGTGCAAAAACTAAGATGGCGTCTGCTTTAAGTTTTTTAAACCTAAATTATTTCAATTTACAACATAATCGAGGATTGCATGCACTAATGAAACCACGGACATAATGTACCATGGACATAAGATTTATAATACTCGATGGCAGTTACGACTCAACTGTGTCAGTGTTAAAGTCGTCTGCTTTTCACAAAAGATCCATGTTTGAATCAGAACTTAATGATATTGACATTATTGTACAGTGGCAGATCTGGGGGTGGGGTACTATTTCGGGTTGCTACAAAGTGTAGGTATAGACGAGTATAGATGTCAAAGTGGCAGAATTGTTAATCCTTGAAAAATGAGAGGAGTGTCAAGACAACCATCATACAGACAGATGCAACTGGTATGTATATAACCATCAAATACTTAGTAATTTTGGAACTCACTATATACAAATAGCATTTGAATTAAGATTTTATTAAGATTTTTCTCATTTTTTATAAGGATTTTTGCTCGAAAATTAAGATTTTTCAAGGTTCATATTAAGATTTTCCACGGTGACAGGTTCACATCTCTGTAAATACTT
The DNA here is from genome assembly GCA_019095985.1 of Streblospio benedicti. NCBI lineage: Eukaryota > Metazoa > Annelida > Polychaeta > Spionida > Spionidae > Streblospio > Streblospio benedicti. Next base: position 7,053,753 of record CM032665.1, on the reverse strand, counting down.
CTTGGAATGTGAGAAATGTGTCTATCATCACATGATGCATAATAACACATGTACAGGTACTATTACAGAAAATAATCTTTCAAACTCTTCATTTTTAAGTTACTTTTGAAAATTAGTTTCGCCTCTCTAAAATGTTTTGGTTTTTTACAGTCACCATTCATTACTCTCGCATTCTTTACATTCTAGTCTCCATCAGACCGTGACCATAGAGTTCGCATTGCCTTTGGTAACGGTCTCCGTAACGACATATGGGAAGAATTCCAGACTCGCTTTGGCATAGATGTGATTGGGGAATTTTACGCTGCCACAGAAGGGAACGGAGGGTTTATTAACTTCTTCAACAAGAAAGGTGCTATTGGTCGAGGCTCACCACTCATGGTAAGATACGGCTGTTGAACTATTTTTTTATAAACTACCGTAACAATTCATATTTGAAGAAGCATCTCCCTACAATATCTTTGAAACATGGATAAATGTATTAATATTATCCTTATATCATGCAGGTGCATTGCTAAAGAATTTCTCAATTTGCACATAATAATCTCAACATAAACCTATTTTAATTGAATTTTTTAATTTAATACATCCAAGTGGATAAGATTGTTTCTATGCGTGTTAGATTCAAGGCCATCTTGAAATGATTTACGATATATAAAGATGCCTCATCTTCAAATTAATACTTTCATAGTCTTTATACGCGAATTGCAATTGCCTTTTATATACAATAAGTAAATGAGATTGTTTTGTGGTATCTAATTTCATTACAACATCAGGCATATGTCTGACAAAGCAGTCAAATCAAACCTAAGGGATTATTTCCAAAGCTGTTATGTATTTGATAAAAATTTTGTGAGTATAGTTGTCATATCCTCACCTAACAAGTGTGAACGTTTACGGGTATTCCAGACATCACTATCAGGACTTAATGGCCACATTTCATATGTAAAGTACGAATCCAATTATTCAGACATGCTGGGCCATACAATGATGTCCAGATAATCAAGATATTTAGATAAATGAATTTTTAAGACCACATCAAAATTGGCAAGATAAGTATTGTACATTTCTTGGCACACTTTGGCATTTATAAGTGACTACCTTTGGTGCTATAGCAATGACCATGTTAGCCTATACAAGACCATTTTTAAAGTTGAAAAATCCTAGCAAATGTTGGCTTAGTCTGATTTGTTATTCGTTAGACCTTGTCACCTATTACTAGTAACTTTGCAGTCTCCATCATCGGGATAAGCATCGTTAACATAACTTTGATGATTAATGTGCTGACAGCAAGTTCAGAACGATACATTTTCAATCATAGCTAAAAAATGGTAATGAATATCAAAATAAAAATTAGAGGAATGAAACGCTATTTTTTTGATCTACATTGCAATTTTGATTATTCTGCTTGGTTTTCATAATAGTGAACACTTACATGAAAATGGCATTTTTCCAGTGTCTGTGAGAGACAGTCAGACATTTTTAACAAGTCAAAATTGGGGATTAGGTACCATGATTGGAACAGCCAAGTTTGTTTATATTTTTGATTTGCATACACATTTATGTATCACCAATTATGTGACTACCCCAGTGTATGCAAATCAAAAATATAAACATTGCTGTTCCAATCATGGTACCTAATCCTCAATTTTGATGTTCAAAATGTCTGACTCTGTCTCTCACAGACACTGGAAAAATGCCATTTTCTTGTAAGTGTTCACTATTATGTAAACCAATGAGAATAATCAAAATTGCAATGTAGATCTGGCAAAAAAAATAGCGTTTAATTCCTATAATTTTTATTTTGATATTCATTACCATTTTTTAGTTATTATTGAAAATGTATCGTTCTGAACTTGCTGTCAGCACATTAGTAGAAATTTTTGTGGAGCAAGGCTATCAATCTGCATTGCTATGTACGGTGCATGAAAAAGTAGAACAAAATAAGATAGCAAAGACAAACCCATAGTTTGAGTCTGAAAAAAGGGACTCAAGGTAGGAGGTCTGGATGTTCTGTAGTAAGTGACTATAGTAGTATGTTAGGAACAAAATAGAGAATTTACTTTTGGTCTATATTGAAAACCACCTGTATACTAACAACGCATATTGTGGCAAAATTTTATTCAAATACATTATATTATCACTTACTATCACCTAATTCAAATTATGTCTGCTTTCTGAAAAGAAAACTACAGTAGTTTAAAATGTATTTTAAATGTATCGTTATCATGGTAATATGAAATGAAATAACAATTATTATTCATTTTGTAATGTAGAATATAGTGTATCCTTGCAAAGTGGTTGCATACAATTGTGAGCGTGATGAAATTCATAGGAATGAACATGGATTCTGCTCCATAGTTAAACCAGGTACAATATTATTGTGGATGTCGGTCTTTTTTTAAATGCATGGAATTTGGTGGCAAAAAGTTGTTTTTACCTGTGCACTTGCATGTAAAGTGGTATTTGTTATAAACATGTTTTAAGATTAGAACTTTGGTTATGGAAAGTCTATATTGTTTTTCTTGTGTTCTTTCTTTTGAATGTGTATGTTAATATTTAGCTTTTATGTCTTCATAATATACGTTTCATTTTGTCTCTCTGTCCTGACAATATTAAATATGAAGTAGAATCTACCCACGTTGTATCTACGTTGTTATTTATGAATGGAGTGTGTAACAATACAAGTGATTCATAGGGTTTTCATCTTTGTTGTCATATTACGCTTAAAGTGGAAGATGTCAAAGAGAAATATTTATAACATAAACCAGGAAGTCTTTACTCAACCTGTCATAGTCCAGCTCTAATTCTCTTATAGTACATTGTATACAACTTCATTCTCTGTGTTATGGACATGATTCTCACATAGGAGGTTCTCCTAGTTGGCTTGTAAGTTATATAATTATTTAGTGAAGTCAGAATTGGCAAAAGAATGTTGACTAATGTCTATTTATTTTTTAAAAAAAAATAAGAGTAATATTACAAATATGCAATAGTTCAGCTTAGAAAAGACACCAGGCTGTTAGGGAGCCAATAGAAATCAGAAATGATAAATAAGCTGGTACATTGTAAACTCCTATGGAAGGTTGTATGAATATGAGGCATTTCAAGCTATTATTCTGATATCTGTTTGCAATAAACACAAGTTTTCCTACCAGCCAATCAAACAATTACCCATATCAGAAACTATACCAAAACCCATATTTGATTCACAGTTGAATCTAGATATAAATGGCTTTGGAAATGTGATTGGAACAGCTTAAAAAGACTTCTTCTCTTGAAGACTGCTTTTTAAGATCTACTTTGTGAATATACCGCTACAAATGTATATGATTTATGCTCTGGTTGACTGTATGGAATCATTTAAAGAATGGAATAAAGGATTGAACATGTTGATATTTGAGAATGCATAGTAGCAGGCTTCTCCCTCTGAGCCTAAATCAATGGTTGTGCTTAGCAAGCAACAAACAACAGAAGAACACCAAATACTGTAAAAGGGGCATCCTTTTCAATGTGCATCCCCAGACTGCATGCTGCCTCGTGTTGTTCTTAACCCAAGGCATTTGTTTCGTAATGCACAATGGCTGATAACTTTCATTTTCTGCGAGGTTTTCTGCATTGCATGTTCTAGGCACCCCTGCTTCCTATGTACTTCATTCGCTATGACGTTGCCCAAGATGACGTGATTCGTGGAGCAGACGGATTGTGTCAAATGATAGAGCCAGGTGACGAGTTATGGTGGTGGTGGCAGGTGTACATCTGTGTGTATATATATAACAGCCTCGGAACTAATCTTTTTTGTTCTAGTCACAACAGTGTTTGATCCAGGACCAGCATATAACGTAGAAAAGGTTAATGTGTACATAAGCTACTAACACAAACATGTATAATATTGATTTATTGTAGGTCAGGTGTGTGTTTGTATATGTGTATTGTTTCTGTCTTCAACCCGATGATTATTCTTTACCACTGATGCTAGAGATCGTAACAAAATGAAACATAATGCAATCACTCAGTTTTGTCATGTGCATGCTGCAGTGTTGAATATTATTTATTGTTTCAAGTGAGTTACACATGTAGTTCATATGTTATGTAAATTACCAGTCTTAAGATACAATGAATAGAAGTAAAAATGAAAAAAAAATGCAGTATAAAATTACCATATATGTATATAACTATATGTGTATATAAAATGAATGCTTCATTTTTTTATTGCAGGCATATTACCAAATGTGTTAACGGTTAGACAGATTATTTAATACATTATTTAAACCTTTATTCAAGTTCTTTTGTTTTTATAATATTTTGTTAGTTATTTATTTCCGCTAACTTTTAACTTAAAGATGTCGATTCTCACAAATGACACTGAACCTTGTTTCTTCATATCTCATTGATTAGAAGTAGCCATGTAACTTTTATTTCATAATTAAATTTGAACAATACAACACATAGCAGTTGATGTACGAAAATTACTTATGGTTTTTATTTGGATACCTGTATTTATGTGTATGAGTGGTGAGAGATTGATTGAGAAGACGAATAAAAATCCAATGTTTAATACCGCGGCCATTATTGCTCGTTAAAACACGGCTGAAAAATGACCTGTCCTGTCAATTTGCACCCTGTTTATTTGTACATTTCCGTTCACAGTTTTGGGTTAGGTCATGTTTGCAATTATGACAGTTAAGTGTTAACACAAAGCACAAGGGAAGATTGGACTCGGGATGTTTGTTCAACATGTGCTATAAAAATGTAACTACTGAAATAAGTGTGTGTTTATGTAATTGTAATGTTTCAAATTAAAGCTATTCATTCAGTTGTTTACAGTACTAATTTTCATTAAGAAAAAAAAAAAATTCACATTAAGTGTTTAAGTAGTTGAAATGAATATAATAAAGCTTTGAAGTGATGTGTAATTTATTGGACTTAGAAATATATCATTATATGTAATGAAGTCTTTAGACTTATGACTCCAAGTCAGCCTAGTTCCGGTAGCCAAGTGGACTAGTGAGTTAACATGAACTGTTAGGCGATTTGGTGCCGTATGGTTGTGGGTTCGAATCCTACCAGAGACTATGTGATATAGTCCTAACTTGACAAGGAGTTTTAAGTCTTATGACTTAATTACATATAAATTAAAGCTATTTATTTTTAAATTTTTACATCAGTAACTTATTATAACAAACTTTGAAATATTAAGTTTACAATTATTGTGAATAAACCTTTCACATCTGATTTTGTCATAACCATATTTGCTGTGATTTTTCTCTCAGGAGAGACTGGGCTGATGGTGTCACAAATCAGACGTGACTTTGAGTTTGATGGCTACAAAGGAAATCGCGAGTTATCTGACAAAAAGGTAATTTTTTTCTTCACTATTTTCGAAAGATATTTTATTATATTAGGATTATGCAATAACTACAACAGAATGGTAATTTAAGTGACAATAGTGATGGAAAGAACTCTTAATTTGTTTTTACTGTAGAAACGCTTGTTCAAGAACATCTAGTCGCTGCCCTCAAGTGGAGTCAGTAGAGATGTGGTCTCTTTATGAAGGTTTATGATAGCAAATAACAGGGTTTATAGTAGAGGTGGTCTCTTTATTGGTCTTAATTGGAGGTTATAGGTTTTGCTGTATAATAAAGTAATTGTGATGGGGAAGTTGGAAAAGTGTGATATGATGTTCTAAATATTTTAGGTGATCCGTGATGTATTCAAGAAAGGAGACGTGTATTTTAATACTGGTGATCTCTTGGCAGTGGACAAAGACTATTTTGTCTACTTCAGTGACAGAATAGGTGACACATTCAGGTAAGTCCGCAGTATAATCATTATATGTACCGCTTTTTAAGCTCATTGCTGGGTAGCTTTTAGAGCTGGTAGTCTTAGGACATTCATACCTTATTGCAGTAAACTTTGGGTTGTGCTAGAGTCCTGATTACTTTTCATATTCTTGTGTGGTCTCATACAATTTTAGTTAAATGGTATGTTTATATTTAAACTGCTATGATAATCATAACATTTAAAATATAGAATTGTTAATGACATCAGATTCAGGTTACGATTTGGCAAACCAAGTCCAATTTGATCTTTCAAGATAAAATTACATTGTATATCAATCATCAATTAATCAAATACTAGATTTATTTGGATATGCCCTAATTATTCCTCAATCTGAGTCTGTAGCTTGGTGGTCTACTCTACTTCACTGCAATTGTCCTCTCCAAGCCTTCTGGTCATTTGGGTCTGTTTGACCCATACCAATACGTGCTAAATATTGTTCTACAAATGTGTCCCAGGCCGGCTTTGGTCTCCTCCCTTGCCTGTCACTCCCTTTATCTCAAGTTTTCTTGTGTGTTTTTTTTTGCTAGCTATCTCAGTTTGCCTTCGCAAAGCACATTACCAATGTCCATGATATTCCATTTTTCTAGCAGGTGAACAGAAATCTTTTAAAACTAAAATACGTTGTTTAATTTCCTGCTTTGTCTTGTTTTTCAAGGTGGAAGGGAGAGAATGTTTCAACAATTGAAGTGTCCAATGTAGTGGCTGACCTCTCATGGATTGAGGATGCTTGTGTTTATGGTGTACAAATACCTGGTTAGTGCTTTTAGCTAAAACTATGAATTTGCAGCTGTCATCAATATTTAGAGCAGTACAATTGATTTCTATGGCAGTTCTTTTTATGATAGATTAAAAACTCAGTTAACATTTACGATATCAAAGATAGACAAAAAAGTCCTAGATGATGAATCTATACTAATCGAATTAGTCATAAATTACCCATTGAAAATATGTTAAATACCTATTTTATATTATTAGGTCAAGATGGCCGCTGTGGGATGGCTGCGGTGACCTTGATAGAAGGTCATACATTGACGTCTGAGAATCTTGTTGAGCTTTACAAACACTGTGCTGACCTTCTGCCGGCATATGCCTGTCCACGATTTCTGCGCTTCCAAAGACAGCTTCAAATTACAGGTTCTTTGTTTGAGTCTACCTCATCACACATCTCAAGAAAACCATTACTTTTCACAATTATTTTTAGCTACATGTAGGCTAAATATTCATCTAGACGATGATCAGTTGCATTTCAAATTTGAATTTGAACAATTGCTAAGGGTTGATGTACATTTTGTCACGCTCGGCAAAATGAAACAATGTTTCATTTAGTGGGAGGGTGGGGTTTGGTCAAGTTTTGGATATTCCACTTTTTGTGGATATAATATTTCATCGCACGCGCTAAAAAATTTCATATCAGAATTCCTCTATTTTCTATTTAATTGTGGCATTAAAAAGATACACAGCAGATTTCACACATTCATTAATATTATGATTTACATTCCTGATATATAATAAGTATTATTTTATGGCATATATAAGTAATATTTGAATAAATATCGCGAAACACTATGAAGATATTCTTTGATTATGTCACACATCTGATGTTTCCACTTTTGGGGTGTGGGGTGTGGAGGGGGGCGGGGGGCTCAAGAAAAAACAGAACACTGTTCCATTTTTGCGGAGCATGACAAAATGTACATCATCTCTGAGACATTATTCTTGGATTTTCCCTTTAGTTCAAACGGGCCTTTAAAAACCATGTTTACATATTGCAGACTGGAAATTTAGACAGCATTTGCCCTTGGTCTACCTGGATTATAGTTTTAAATGATTTTAAGTACTTCAGTAACAATGCAGTATAATAATATAATTTTATAAGTTAATTTTGGAAGTTAGTTGATTCATGATGAAGCCATGTAATGTAAATGGCGAAAATATTAGAAATTAAATTCTAAATTGAATAAAATATAAAATAGATAATAAATAAATAAATAAGATTAAATAAAACATCATACATTCATCAAAGGTGGGAAAAGACAATTAAAGAGACATGGTACAATACTGCTGAGAGCTTCAGTCTTTCTCTAAACTTTCCCAACCATGGATATTCATCCCATATTGTCGTGTGACATCAGACATTATGATATTGGATATGGATGGCTTTCGAAAATTAATAGAATAGTTACGTTAAAATTCCAAAATCATATTGAACATTATGTTATAATTTCGGTAGATGAATGGCGAACATTTAATTTAATCATGGGAAAAAAGGTTATAATTATTTATGCATGTGTATGTCTCTTTCCAGGAACTTTCAAACAGCAGAAGTTCAACTTGATCCAGGAAGGCTACGACCCAGCAAAATGTGGAGATGACACCCTCTATTGTATAGACATGGGTAACAAAACATTCCAGGAAATCACTGATAAGCTTCTAGAAGACATTTCCAGCGGCAAAGTCAGGTTATAACCAATCTGGTTGTGTGTAATTTAGCTGAGCATCATACGTGACATAATTATTTTTTTACATTTATAGTGAAAGCAATTAGCAGTTATATCAACAGTTTCTGCTAAATATTTGCTAGGTTATTTTGTGTTTTTCATGCTTGGTAAATTGTTGGTTGTTTGTTTGTTTTTTGTCATTTGCTAATTGGGCTACTTTTGATATATTATGTCCATTAAAGGTCTGATAAAGATATGTTTAATTTTCTTTAAAATTTCGCTGATCTTTGTTTTGATAGAGCATAGAAAAGTAGCTGCCATAAATATCATGATATTATGAAGTACATTAATTTTAGGACTGAAAACTATCCATTGCTGTAAGAGGCATAGATTTTAACACTGAGAATGTTATCAATTAGATAACTACACTAACATAAACCAAAGCTGGTAAAAAGAATAGTGAATACACATGATTTCAATACACTTTTATTTATTTATGTTTGTAAAATATGATGCAGTATGTGTCTTTAAAGGTCACAACGTATGCATTTAAATTTATTTGGGGATATGTGAAGTATGGAGTGTTGTTGTTTACATGTCAATAAGTGACATTTTCTTACCATGTAAGCATAATGTATGAGAACGATTTGACATTATGAAAATTCAATATTGAACATCGATCGACAATTCACAACAGTGTGCATGATGTTTATACCAGTTTTTTTTATTTCATTTATGTATATGTTTCATGACTCTTGAAATATTTGTTCAGAAATTAATTTATTGATATGCTATTTAATGGCACACTGTGAGTGTTACAAAAATAATTGTGTTACAAAGCCATAAGGGCTGTAAAATATAATGAGGAATATCGCTTTATTTTCTGTCTATGATTTACAATTGAAATCTATGATGTAGAAAGTATAATGTGAGAAATCAGTGATCTCTACCACAGACAGTTATGTTTTTTAGAAATTAATTTTGGAGTTTATTTTAACTGGACACATCAAATGGCTTGTTTTATATACAGTGGTTTTTAGTTACTTTTAATTATGCAGTTGTTAATTGTTCTATAATGGTAGAAAAGTGTATCAATGTTTTTGAAATAGAATGATTTTATTATATTTATACCACATTGGGCATATACTATGTATACACTATATGTACAATATACAGTATTTACAATTCACAATTATTCGATTGTTATTTATCAGGGAGACTTTCTGTTTGTTGTTAATTTACATATGCAATTAAGATGTATGCATGCTATTTATATTATTATTTTTCTTATGGGTATTAACTGTTGGTTTTGACATTTTCTTGCATGATGCTTTTGATATTGTGCTTTTGATGTAATCATGTATCTAAATAATGCCAAATAACTTTCAAGATGTACAAAATATAGATGTAGAACCAGTCTCTCAATCAGCTCCATAACGCCTTACATTGCCTCCTGGTTGCTTTGTGGACACTAGTGACTTGTTTATGCAAGATGAATTGGAACTTTGAAATATTTGTGATAGAAGTATGTTATTTGAAAATGGGATTCAGCACAGTTGTTACAAACTTAAACCCTCATATGATATAATCATTGAAACCATGACGAGTTTATATTCCGTGACAATGAATCAGGGTCAAATTATTTTTATAAATTTTACATACATTGTGCCTCAATATAATGCAAACTCTATTTATATGTTGATATATTGGAATTAATAGTCTTAGGTGTAACTATTGACATAAGCAGGCTCTTTCTCTGAGGCTATGTGATGTAGCCTATACGAAGAATCCTCTGTCAATAAACTTTTGTATGAATGTAAATGTACTATGAAGTACCAAATATTTTTGTACATTCAATGAGAAATGCTAGTTATAATTTCTAGAATAAATTTTTGATTTCTTTGTAGATACATTTATATTTTATCTTGAGATTATTTTTTATTATCTGGTATTAGTATCCATATTAAGTTTAATGACCGAAACTTATATACCGGTATATCAGTATTAAGTGGGGCTCATTCGCACAAGACTCTTTATCCAACATGCAACCAAAGAACAGTGGGCTCTTCATATATTATATACTAGCTGTTTACCCGGCGTTGCTCGGGTTGAAACAGATGAGATCCGGAACACATTAAATGCGCCTCCCTCCCCATCCTTCCTCCTGTCCCACATCCCTCGAACCAGTTCTCGTCAGTATACAGGTCTGTGACAGATTAAGTACACCTCCATCACCATCCTCCCATCGTCATATGTCACAGCCATTTACACACTAAATGTACTAAATATGGCAATGATTGATCCCACTAATATCCCTCCCCCAGCTACTGCTACCCATGGTAAACACGTACGAAGCAGATTAAATGTCCCACTCATCCCTACCCTTCCTTCCAACCCCCCTCCCTCTTCTCTCCCCAACCCCCTCTACCCCATCCCCATCTAAACAGGTCTATAATTAATGCACCCCCTTCCTGCTGCTGCTCTGGTTGAAACGGATGAGATCAAAAACATATTAAATGTTGCCCCCTTCCCATGATTTCCCCTGTCCCACATCCCTCACACCAGCTCCCGTCACTATACAGGTCTGGGAAAGATTAAATACACCTCCATCACCTATTTCCCACAGTCATATGTGACAGTCATACACATACTACATGTATGTGGCAATGCTTTATGCCTGTAATAACCCTCCCTCCAGCTACTCATACCCCTGGTAAACACGTGCAGACCATTAAATGTGCATCTCAATCACCCCCTTTCTGCTGCTGCTCGGGTTGAAATTGATGTGATTTGGAACAGATTAAAGGCTCCTCCCTGCCTTATCATCAGCCATACCCCCACTCTATATGGACACCAGCCATGTCCTCCCCTCCCCCTCCCCCGCCATATGGACACATACACCATTGCTGCCATCATCCCTCCTCAAAACAGATCCAGAGCAGATAAAACGCACCTCCATCACAATCACCACCCTTTCCAGCTCCCTGTTGTATGACTACGTGTGACGTGCATCGTACGTTTGACAAATACAAACGTTTAACGTATTACGTACCTTTAACAAACATGGCTCTGTAAGCAACCTTTCTAAAAATTCTTTATTCTTGTTTTTATCATTAAAACCAATTTATTTGGTTTGAAACGTGACATTATAACGACCACCAAGTTGTCCTGATTGTACATACATAATTTGGAGTGTGTACGTCTTGTGGTTAAAAAGACTTTTGTGACACAAAAAATCGCCTCTTCCTTTATATATATAGATTAACGTTATACATACCACGGACGTGTGATGAGTATTCTTTTTCAACGTGACACCTTTCAAAGATACGTAGCCTGTCAATTACCTACTTTATATGCTGGCATTAATCTAAATGTTTACGATGATTTGTAAAAATAATAATAATAGACCATTCTTCTAAGTCAGTGTTGTGGTTGTTAAGATAAGACTGATAAATACAAAACCGGGTGAGTTTGTAACATGACTTATTTTATTGGGTGCGTTCTTGGGCCGTATCACGGCAAGCCTGAGGGTTTTGTCTATGTACAGGTAAATTATGCATGGGGTCATTGATTTCCTCTATGCAATTGATGCTAGTGTCTTGATATGGCTTTAACTAGTTATGGTAAAAGCTTTGTTTTACTGATTTACTCAAGAAAAAATATAATACCTATGTATATATAACTGAATTGTAATAGGGCAGGTAAATTATAGAATTGCTGGTTTGCCTTTGCATATTGATTACCATATTTCCAGAATAAATGTAAAAATATATCATGGTACATTATACAGTAATCAACATATAGTGTCAATTTTTAGTTTTAATTTTTTGATGTGTTAATTTTCTTATGTGATCCACTTAGGCATGACCCGGTCGAGCAAAAAATAAATAAACTTTTTAGTAATTAATCAATTAATCTTAAAAGTATATGTACCGGTTCATCAAAACGTCTAAGAATAAATATTCAACCAAATAAAATGTAAAACTTGCATACATTACAAGCTCGAAAGTGGATTAAATTGATAGAAAATAGTCAAATATGCCACCCTATCAGTTTAGTCTGCAATCATTTCATGCTCTTCAATAAACTGTGTTGGAGTAGTACCAGTCACATACTTCATAGAGTCCCAACAGCGCACGTCTGACATTCCAGGTACTGAAGAACGTAATATGTAATGAACCGGTTCACTTGTAAAAATACCAGTTTCTGACGAACCGGGTCATTACGCCGGACCGCGTCATGGGTAAGTGGATCATGTAGGTAATCAATTGTAATCATGTCTTGACAAATAAAACTAATGAATGCTTAGTTAAATTTAATTTATTCAATTTTCTCTTCCATGAAGATAGTGTTCAAATCAACCTATTGAATACGCAATATAAATAGAAATAAATACGACGTGTTTGATTGACATTATGAATGTGATTTAATTTTTTAATGTGATTTCATCAAAAATGTTTACTTCTCAACAAAATCACAATTAATTAAAGATAATTTATTGCTAAAAAGAATTCATAATGAGCCTCTGTGACACCAGCCCCTGAGCTACTGTACATCATGCTACAAAAATTTTGCAGAATGGAACTCGAACATGTGTAAGATTATTTGAGTATTTTGAATGATGCCCAGGATGGCAAAGATAGTGATCGATTCAATGTTAATCTGTAAGCTACTCTGAGATCGTAACATGCAATTTATTTGAAACAAACAAAAACTACAAATATAAACTTTTAATTTACATCCAATTACATTGTAAGATACATTATTTTGACATATTTATGGTCTTTGCCTCGACAGCTTGTATGGTAGTTTACATATATATAACATATAATGTGATCAGGCAGTGACAACGTAAAAACCCTTGGTGTGACTGACCACCAATGTAAAAAGTCATTCAAATTTCTATTGTGCAAAAAATAGGATTTACAAACACATTATCTCACCAAATATAACACATACACACCAAGTAAATAGGCCATTTGTCACATTATAACTACAAATTTTGAAAATGCTCTGCTCATTATTCCATGTAAAACATGGTATAGATAATCAATAATAAAAAAATATGTTCAGTGCAGATCGTGTTTTGTACAGGCAATCAGGCATTGGATATTAGCTTTGAAATTATATATATTTGTGTATTTGGGATAAGTCCCATTTTAATCATCGTCGGTTATAACGGCTTGATCACTCACACTGCCTTAAAGTCCTTGTTTATACCGACCCGTGGGCCCAGTTATAGCTTTTATGTGGAAAAATTATTTTCAGTTAGACTTACGTCAAAGACAAAATCAATACTCGGTTTCATCTTACTTATATAGCGAGATTATACGTTTGGCATTTGAATTCCCCGCTGGACATTTTGGCAATGGGCCTTCTGATTGGTCGGTTTCTGAGCGTAAGTTCCACAGAATTGGATATGGTGGTATCACGGCTATATACTGCGTATATCGTCGTGAGATATGACGATGCATTTTAGTGAGAATACACATAAAGACCTGTGTTGCTTTGAAAAAATATACTCTGCAAATCATAGCATACTTAAAAACTGTTTTATAACTTGTAAAAAAACTCAGGATACTTCGTAAAAAAAATGAGCACTTTACTTAACAATAATAAAAATCAGTCAAGGGAGTAACATTCTTTGAAAATAGCAGTGTTTAGGCCACTTACGAAATAAAACTAAAATTATACCATTACATGCTTACAAGTACAAAAATATAAAAGATAAGAGTATTGACGGAAAGTGATTTATATAACATGTCTACCATCTGTGTATAAATCTAATGATTAATCTCTCCAAGAACCGACACTTTTTCTAATGTAAAAGACTTTCAAAATCAATGAAAAAGAATGTAGCTTGTTACAAAACACAATCTTTATAAAACTTTTCCTACAAACAGTAAAAATCAATACACACGAATTGACATTGTGACACATTCTGCGAGCAACTTATGATCTACTGCTACTCTTTTTTTTTCGAACGAGCTTTCACAGAAAAATTAAGAAACTCTTTTCCCCAAGAGGAAGGATGAGAATATTACCATTGACAATGTCCAGTATTATTTTTGAAAGGAATCAAAATCATATAGAGATATAGCATAATGTAACAAATATGATGTTAATGATAAGGTCATACATAATATTACTGTATTAACTTTTGTACAAAGTTTCTTGCTTCAGAATAGATTGACATACCTTAATAATAACTGGTTTGATGAGAGCAAAAGTACCTGGAAACAATTACTTACGAGCATTATATAGCAGTAGGCAGAGACGAATGAGACTAGCTGGACATTGCGTGAGACACCCAGAGCTCACCGCCAGCGAGATGATTCTGTGGGAACCGACGCATGGAAAGAAGTCCAGGGAAAGACCTCAAGCAACGTACATTGACACGCTGAAGAGGGACACTGGGCTCACCAGTACCACAGAAATCAAGACGCTCATGATGGACAAGGATGAGTGGAGGGCTGTAATCCGGAGTTCCCGTGCTGGGTGGACCTAGCTCGTCGAGTAGTAGTAGTAGTATATCAGTAGAAAAATTGGTTTTCAAACATTTTGTAGCATGTAAAACTTAAATGCAACCAGACTTAGATGCAACAAATGTGCATAAATGTGTAGGCATTTCTTACGATACACTCTGTCACTTGTGCAAAAATGTAAGAATAAACAGTATTACTTTGAAATTTAATTTTCAGTTTTATCCAAATTTTTGTTGCTTTAAAGGAGGTTCAATATTACAATCTTCTACTTCATCATTTCCTTCACACAATACACTTTCAACTTTGGTAATTTGTGTAACAACTTTCTCATCACATTTTTTAGCATTCTCACTATCATTCAAATGGCTGGTTGAAAAAATATCTTCAGTAACAACATTTGCACGTAAAGTTTGTTCATTAGATTTACGATCAGCATTGATTTGCCCATTGGTTCCATCAATAAGTGATACTTTTACTTTGCTCTCATCTAACTTCAATTCGTCTGAATTGTCCTTTGTCACTGTCTCATCTGATGTTTTGGTAGTTTCATTTTGCAATATGTCACCTTTTTCTGTTTTCATATGTTCAACAAATATCACCTGACTATTACTATCTGCTGTCATATTCCTGTCTATATCATCAATCATATTAAGATCAAAATCTGTTTTCAATGCTGGTTTGGAGTTTGTTAGATTATCTTTGCCTCCACTCACATTTTTAATCAATTTGACTTCATCGATTTTCAACTTAATGTCCATTTTAAGCTCTTCTTTTCCAGAATTTATTTCATTGCTCTGCTCTTTTATTTTTGATATTTTTATGCAATCAGGTAACCCAACAATATCTTTCTTGTCATCCTACAAAATTAAAATACAAATATGGGCGTAAATTTAAAAAAAAAAATCTTATCTAAACATACTAATGAAATTGGTTATTTATCAAAAAATTTGTTGCAAATAAATATTTAAAAAAAGAATCATCATTAACTATACAACTACCATGAATAAGTAGTCAATGAAACAGTCAAAGCAAAAGAATCCACAAGCATTTACAATAAAATGAAATAATAACGGATTTTTTTGGTTCCAATAAGGCCTTTTTACCAGACGACGTATACACTCCAAATTATGTATGTACAACTTGGTGGGCGTCTTATCTACATTTCAAACCAGATAAATTATTTTTAATGATAAAAAAAACAAAAAAACAAAAAAGAATCTTTTAGAAATGTTTGTCATCCAGTTTACAGGGCCAATTGTGTGAAATTAGGTAATACGTTAAACGTTTGTGTACGTCAAACATACGTCGCACGTCACACATACAGTAAAAGACGAGGGAGCTGAGGAGGATAGTGATGGAGGTACATTTAATCTCTTCCGAACCCGTTTTGTGGAGGGGTGGTGGAAGAAAGGGTGTGTATGTTCATGGGGGTGGGGGTAGACTAGGGTGGGGGAGGGGGGCTGTATGGTTGGTGCTGAAGCAGGGAGGGGAAGGGAGGAGCATTTAATCTGTTCGTGATCTCATCTGTTTCAACTGGAGCAGCAGCTGGAAGGGGGTGATGGAGTTGCATCTAGTACCCGGTATGTAGTGTGTAGCCAATATGGCTGTGACATATGATGATGGGAGGAAGGTGATGGAGGTGTATCTAATCTGTCCCAGACCTGTATACTGACGGCAGCTGGTGTGATGGATGGGGTATAGAGGGAAGGATAGGAAGGGAGGAGCATTTAATGTGTTCCGGATCTCATATGTTTCAACCCGAGCAGCGGCGGGTAGGTCTAAACTGCTAGTTTTATGTAAATGATATCAAATACCATGCTCTTAAAAGCACAAAGCTATCTAAAAATACCAACCTTTGTTGTAAGTTTGTCCCATTCGACTTTTGGAATGTAGACGGAAGCTGGTAGGAGCTTCTCATCAACGACCATGGGTGGCGCTGGTGTTTCAGTAGACAGTGTGTGTCGAGACATGAGCACCACTCGAGGACCAGGCCATGCAGGGATCTCCACACCAAGGGCACTGCAGTAAAACCAGTACAATAAATACCACATGGTGAAACCTGATGTATAAAAAACGATGGATCAATCATGGAAGTAGAATCATACACAATCACAAAGATTAGGTACGGTAAAATAACCACAGGCATTTTTAGGGGCAAAACCCACAGCAACGGATGCCTGCCGTACGGCAGATGTGCCGTACGGCGATTATAAACCCACAGTGACAGATCATATTTGTTGACGTGCGGCTGACGTATGCCTCTGGAATTAATACACCTGATTACTTAAAAAAATTGTAATATTTACGCCAGAATAAGTACTGAAATGAGCTGTATACTAGTTTTGTTTTCACAGTATCAATTTTAAAATATCAAAGATTACTAAGCGTAAGTAGATCTACATGAACGCCGCCAAACATAAATGTAACTATAAAAGTAGAAACCTTGTCCTATGTGATGGTTTATCTGAGTCTAAATTGCACAATATCATTGTAAGATGTGTACAGTTATTCGAAACATGGCATTCAACTAACTTAATAAACGCATAACTAGTAAAGGATTAATTACAGGTGTGCTAAGGTGATTTGTCGTAAGGCTCTGTTTGCTACTAATCCGTCAGTATGGGTTTTGCCCAATAGAAAAATGACTAAAGCAATCCATACGACACCGTACAGCACTGTAAGACACCGTACGGCTCATTCGTGTCAATTGCCCCCCTAGGCGATTGAGAAATCTGCCGTACGGCAGCCATATGCTGACGTACGGCGCCGTACGGCAGAATTTCAGTGAGGGTTTTACCCTATGTAAAATGCATAGGAGCAATCGGCACAAAGTTGCCGTACGGCTGTCGTACGTCTGCTGTACATCGCTGTGGGTTTTGCCACTTAGATAGCTATTAGAATACACTAGAGTGATGCATTGGGTGCATAATCCTATTCCTACTTCTCCCGCCCTACCAACCAAAAGCAGTTAATTAATTTGGCATCGCAAGCTTTTGTGCCTTAAAAATCTATTTTTTTTTATATCCACAAATAAAGTACCCCTTCTATCAGCCTCCCATAGACCTACTCCAAACAAATCTGCAGGTGCCAGTGTCATATCCCTTTCATTGTAGCCATACCAGCACATATAGGTAGAAATATTAATACAAGTGCTAATTGTTAAAAAACATTGAGAAAATATGCAGACACAATTTACAAACCTGCACACGCCCTTCATTACATCATCAACATATGTATTAATCTTCATGTCAGCCTTCCGATCATGCTTGGTTGGCTGTAGACTGATACATACAAATCGGCCCCCTGGGTTTTTCTTGGCAAGAAGTGGCATGTTTCCACATGGTAAGATCTGGAGCGATGTTCCCAACGTCAAGATCAAATCTGCCTTTCTGAATACATGGAACATAAAATATAAGACATGCTAATAATGAGACATCTACCAAACTGATGAAAATAAACACACAAAATATTGTGCAACCAATATTGTGACCACACCCCTCCCCATAATGCTTTGCTAAGGCAACACACAAGATAATATATAGGCGATGAACTGAAAAAATTCAAATCGTTTTTTTACAGATGAGATTTTTTTAGACCACTTTTTTTTTCTTAGATCTCCTCTTGCCTCACTGATAACATTCAGAAAATTACCCTGTAAATTGTGCATAATTCTTGTACGCTGGTTTTCATTCTCAAACATTGGTCATTCTGTGCGGAGAGTTATAGAATGCATATGTATGGACCTCATAAAAACTATTCTAAAATTTGCTGTGAATTGTTTCAATTAGACTTAATCTTGCTCTATAAGTAAAAATATACTGTGTGGAGCAAACTAAATTGTAATCACAGCATAACTAAATTACTCAAACCCCCATCTTGCCACAGCAAGGTATCATCTATCAAATGTTATAGATAGATGTATAATGATCACCTTCTCGGGGGAAGATCACTAAAATACTCAAACCCCCTGGATAAGGCAGTTGGTTTTGGACTTGTGGCTTCAGCGTTGTACCAATAGAAAGGTGTAAATCGAGTGTCTGCCGATCACATCTGTCAGTTCTAATTATATATTAATATGTTTATTGCTGGGTGGGCTCTTAAGCAAGTGTTTACATATTCATAATACCAAATATACCTGCATCTCTCGTCTGCCACATCAAGATCATAATCAGGCAGGTTGTCCTCCCAGTCAAGAATGGTGTCATGGAGACGGCCCCTACAATGACCTCGCTTCTTGGAACTAGTGCAAGAGTTTCCTGTTGGCTGGAGTGCCATTGTTGGAACCATTCCGCAGCGTACATACTTGAAAGACACAGGTGGCAAATGTGACAATCAAATGACCAATAAAATCTCAAGATCAAAAGATGAATAAAAGTGCCAAATAATAACACAATTTACCACCAAAAAAGTACTATTCATTGACGCTGTAATATATTATACAAATTCGCCAAACTAACCTGCGTTTTGCACTTGTTGCATTGTTCAACAAACATGTTTCCATGAAGTTCAGAGAGGCGGTTTCGAGGCAGTCCTGATCTCAAGTGAAGGCCGTCCACGTTCTGACTGATCACATGTTTCAGTTTCCCTGAAGTATTTTATGAACACTAAAGTAAATAACCATAAATGTATCATACAACAACTTGGTTGCAAATGTTTCAATTATGTATTTTTCCATTGGTTTTGCTGAATAGAGCTAAAGTTCGACACCACATGAACGGCAACAAATTCCACATTTTTATGGACTTTTTTTAATACAAAACAATGCTCCTACCCTCAAGCTCCTATTGGGAATATAGTAAATGTAAAATGTAAATGTGGTGGTTTATAGTCGTGATTAAAGTCTTGTTCTCATGACTTTACATTTTACGCCAGGTAATTGACAGATTTGTCATTCAATTTAATCATTTCTTGCTCACTTGCACCTAAAGCACATTCAGAGCACTAATCACTCATAATCACTCAGTCTTCCAATCCAATGACTTGTACCTAATGAATGCGTAGGTGTCACAGTGCAATGTGCAACTATTTAGGGATGAGTTTGCTCAATAGCCACCACCAGATTCATCTGGTGATCAAACCCACAACCTTCTGGTCATGACTCTAACTCACCATCCACTATATAAAGTACACATTGAAAATACTATCTGGGTAACTAAACAGGTACATTGTTTTTAGACAACATACCACTGTAATAGATAAAAAATGATGTATGTCATACGCTAAATCGGAAAATAAAATAAAATAAATAATGTAATTTATTGTGTGAGTGTGTTGAAACTGCATTTTTCATATCAAACCTATTTATAATATCAAGCTTAGTTGAAATCATTGAAGAGTATTAACAATAAACTATAGTATTTTAATATAAAGATAATTTAGTTTTCAAATATAGTCTGAAATGACGTTGAGCTATATAAAAGTCAAGTGATTTCTTAATACATCCAGATTATTAACTGTAGTCTTACCACACGCTTCAAGTGCAACAAGCGCCATGTGTGTGGGTGTCGGTACAGCAGTGTCAAAAGTGATGTTCACTTGTGGCGTTTCTCCTTTCTCCTCCATAGTCCACACACCTAAAATTCAGTTTATCATTACTGCTAATATGATAGTTAAATACTCCAGTTCAGGGAATATATACCATGCCCAGTTTTTTTCACACCAATGGTAAGCATAGGGTGTTGGTGACCATGGGTCAGTGCCATGACTGTTGTGTGTAAGAAAAGGCATACCTACACAGTCTATGCCAAATTTGAAAATTTTGTGTCAGTCATCCGGTCTGACAAGTCCTGAAACACTGTCTGAATGATTTTCTGTCAGTCCAAACTTTTTGCAGTGGATAGAAAATATGACCGGACAACGCAAGCGCCTACACCCAAGCCTTTCAAGGCGGTTTGGGGGCATAATAAACCACAAGCATTTTAATATCTAGTTGCCGAAAAGATCAATCACCTCCAGAAAACTACCCTTCATTATATCTACTGTAATAGTAGATAGACCATAATATGACTTATCGAATTATTGGCCAGACATTCGCATAGAAAGGGACCAGTTCTGCTTTCAATTCTCCTTATAGCAATGTGGATAAAGTGGGTGTGACACCATTGAAATAATAAGGATAATCCGTCACCAGAGTGAAAAGATTTCCGGGTGGTTCCACTCCGTAGGACAGCACTCAGCCATTCCCATATTATTCACTATGTACATTGTGTACAACGTTCATTACTGACGTATGGTACTGCAGGTTGATAGATTAAACGATCGTGACCAAAGATATTAAACCAATATCTTTGATGTAACGGGCATTTGTTCAAAGAAAATGAAGATTTAAAAAAAACTATCTTTCCCCCTATTTTGTGGATGCCTAGAAATCATCCCGGTCATCAGGACCGAGCACCTGCAAATTTTTGTCGGACATGAGTCAAAATTATTGGTCAGGACTGATGGATTTGGCATAGACTGCGTGTATATTTCTGTAACAGGACTACCTGCTGTTAAACAAATGCTTCACTATTAGCATCTTAAACTTGATTACTGCTCAAATATAAATTTAACTTCAGAATTATTTGTGTCATTCCCATTCGCAGAACATATTGAATAAAAATATGGGAAAGAAAGATGAAGATACCTTTTGGTCCACGAAAATCAGGAATGCCAGCTGATGTACTAATTCCTGCTCCAGTGATAACGACAAAATGACGACTTTGTCGGATCCACTCACTGAGCTTATCTATCTTTTCACGAACTACATCATGAGTATCAAATGTCTCTGGCATTCCACATTTCCCTTTATGCTCATAAGGAGACAATCCGGAGGCATAGTTGACAGACATCACTAAAATTACAATAGTAATAAAAATATAAAAAAAGTAATAAAACTATAAAATATAGACATAGATGAAAAATGCAAATTCAATTTAAAATTCTAGTCTTTTTTACAAATGTACCTTAGAAATCATTATACTACAACCTCTGTTATGTTTACGTTAGGATATGTAAGATGGAGGGGGGCTACAGAATGTGAGAAATTACAGAAATTATCAGCCAATGAGCTTCAAGTCGCATTAATGAATTATGACAATTATACTCATTTTTTACCTCATAAAAGACCAACTTCAAGAATATGCTTTGTTACCAAAAACCCGCACTTTACATGTTTAATAAAGGCTAGCCTAGATCACATTTTAAAGACAATGGTCCTCAATAGCTCAGTGCTTAGCGCGCACGACCTGAAAACATGATTCGCAAATTCGCGCCTCGGTCATGGCAGACTTAGTGTCACCAAAACCGTTACGTCGTGCGTTTGCTACTGAGTTGCTGATCTCCACTGAGCACGTCGCCACAGTACAGTGTTACTACTAGATGGTGGCGACGCCAAGCGGGAGGTTCGGAAGCCTCATTAAAACGCGTGTCCCGTGTAGAGGAGAGCCACCCCTCTGCACGTAAAAGAACTCACCTAGTTTGAAAACAATACCTAGCGTGATCCCTCCACACAACCTTGGCTCAGTTGGTTACCTAACCTGCCAAACAAACAAGGACCACATTGGAAATAAGCATTACATATATATGTAAGATTTCATGTGCTATCCTAGGAACATTAGTTCCTGAAGAATATCAAATCATCACGTTTTTGTCCCCAGGTCAATTTCAGTTACCTGTAAACTGAGTCACTTATTTGTGGTTAACCCATGCCAATTTATGACGCCTGCACTCGGTATCATTTTTTTTAAGTATGGGCGATATTTTAGGATTTTAATAATATAATTTAAATTTAAATGCCCTCTTCATTCTTGTATTATTGTATCAGCCAGCAATAACACTTTCTAAAATAAGTCATACAGTTATAAAAAAGAAACTTCAAAACAAAGCAGAGGATATTGCAAAAATAATAAAAATATTATTTTAAATATATTAACTAACCGCACGTAGGACGGGGGCCTAGACAACACACTCAGTAACCAGACCTAACCATCCATCCTACCTGTCACTGTTGAAATCAATCTTTTACTAATCCAAAGAACGTTGGTGACATAATTTCGTGTCACGTGTTACTTAACAATCAGGTAAATATTTTACTACAATATATATGTTAACTGTGTGTACAGTCGATAAGTTGTAGATGGCGGTTTCATCATGTGGCGATAATGGAAGAAATTAAGGTCTGGGGGCCATACAGGATGGTGTCGGACTAAGGGACGGACCATTCGATATAGGGGGGCGAGAAAATGTTTACAAATGAAACAAATTTTTTTTCGACTTTCTAGAGACAAATTTTTTATTTTCAACTTGAAGTGAGACATTTTTGGTGAACATCAGGGACAATTTTTTTTCCTTTCAAAATCAGAGGCAGATTTTTTTTTTGGAAAATTTTGTCGCTCCCCCCAAATATCGAATGGTCCGTCCCTAACCACTCCTAATGTCTAACCCCCCCCCCCCCATTCTATTCAGGCCGCCTACGGCATAGTACGTCGGCGTAACGTGTTTTTGTAAATATTTTGTTACTAAAAATAGCATTTTGGGGATTTTGGTGGGTTATATGGAATTTTTGTTTAACACCGCCAACGAGCAAGACCTGGACGAGGAAGTCATTCCACTAATGCCCCCCTGGGGCCTCCGGTACAAAGGGGACACCGCAGTACATCGTCGGTGCCAAAAAGCAATGGTATCCTGCGACTTCTAAGAAGTTGAAGGATACCGTCAAGGCCCACACCGTCTGCGAGGTTCCGACACCGCTATACATCGCCGATGGCCTAAATGCACCGTAGGCAGGGTCTCACTGACACCGCTATACATTGCCCACGGCATAAATGCACCGTAGGCGGGGTCTCACTGACACCGCTGGACATCGCCGACGGCCCACCTCTAAACACCGCCGGCGGCCTTAAACACCGTAGGCGGGGTCTCACTGACATCACCGGCGGCCCACCTCTAGACATGGCCGGCGACCTAACACCGTAGGCAGGGTTCAAAGCATCGCCGTCGGCCTAAATACACTGTTCGTCGTCGGCTTCAAAGTACCGTGGGCGGGGTCCGTCGGCAAGTTCAAATACACTAATTAATAGATGTCTATTCCGTTGACAGTTTATTACAAACATATTTTTTAGTATGGTGTCCATAAATTAAAAATTACTGTTAAATTTACCCTTTGTTATTTTTTTCAATATGGCACTTCCGTTCTATAGCGCATGCGCATAATTAATGGCTTGTTATTAGCCTCGTTAAACCACGTTTTATTGCATATCAGTGTGTGCACACCACCATAGAATCTAGATGATCGAGACTACGTCTTGTTTTACGACATAACGAAACCACATGCGATAGCGGGGAAAATGGCTCACAAAACAAAGAAATTCCTTTGTTTTCAGTCTAAAATGCCTTCCATTGACCATGTAACCAGAGGGTTCAAGCATGGGTGCGCCTTGGATTTAGCATTTAAGAGCATGTGCTTGATGTCAAGAACAAATTTAACTATCAAAAGGCCTCAAAACATTGTGTTTTTCGGTTATAATATATAGGCGCTTTAATGCACAGGGATACGGTATAGTGGATTCTAGTGGCACAAGTGTCATGGTTAGACCTACAATCTAGTATTTTATCAAGCATTTGGCTATTGCTTTCATTAATACATGTACATTAGCTAGGTTGTTGAAAAAGAGGTACCCGCTTGAGTGTATTTAGTATCAGTTGGGAAATTTTGAATGCAGTTGCCCAGGCAGGCTGGTGAGTTGATAGGAATTCCTAGCTGTCTGTAGTGCTTTCTTCAGACCAAGGAGTACAATCAGACAGCTGTTGGGGAATGCAGAATGAACGATGCTCCAGTATGTGCGCCATTGAGAAATCTAGGACCCTCAAAATTAGATTTGACTAGAACAGAAGACCCAGCAGTTACTGAGCCGTACCTTTTCATATGCCTCGATACATCTCCACCATCTAGGCGGACAGACTCATCACATTTCTTTGGACAATGTCAAGATTCTGGATTCGTGATGCAAACCGATTCAAAAGGAAAAACGTGAGGTAATACACATGTGAGGCCTCAATAAATATGTGGGGGTCCTTCCACTGCCTGCCATCTACAACATCCTCCTGACAGCAGGCAATGACGTCACACCAAGATCTTTTGACAAATAGACCAATTAGCTGCAGACTAAAGATGAAAACTCATGATGCTTTTAAATATTTGGCTCAAAAGCAACAATTTGATAGCTGTGTGTTTGGGCTCAAGAACTAAACATCACTGACTCCAAACAAAGAAAAGTCAAATATTATGTGTGTTAACCACTGAGGTTAACCATAATCCAGTTTTTTGGGTTACATTATGCATGCACTGACCCCAAAATAAATCAATATTATTGTTCTATATCAATATTGTTGAAATGAAAAGAATTTGCAACATTGTTGCAACATTGTCTCAACTGATACAAAACTGCAATCAGGCTACTATGCCGAAAGATAGTATATATATTATGGAATATTCTATATTATCTTTGCTATGCCTCTGCAGAGGCCCTTCATTCAGCTAAAATAAACATATGTTGCTACAGATGTTAATTTCACAATACAGTTGATTTTCATCCTATTAAAAGACACAGGTTGAAACCCATACACAAACAAACGTTTCTATTGATGCACAAATGTTTCACACTGTTAAAAAAAAGACATTGAGCTCTTTCAAATTGCTTCGAAAAAAGACAAACCAACTTGATACTTATTTTTTTTATCCTACCATATAGGAGCTTCTGTATTATTTAAGATTAGTGCTGCATATCTGTGACAATTTCAAAGATCGGTACTGGGCTGCGATAGATAACAGATACCGTACAGATACAATATCCAAGCGCCCAGGGGTGTTAAATTGAAATTTTCTCAAACGGGGGGGGGGGGGGCTGTTACATGAAAGTGCAGTTACTACATAATTCTCAAAGGCATTGAAGAAAACGAGGAGGAAGGGCTGTTACATGAGGGTGGGCACTTAGATGGTCATATATAGTAGTATCATAAGTAAAACGTTATATTACATATTGCCACCTATAGTTTTACAGCGATGGATCCAGGGGGCGGGGCTGGGTGGGCTTTGGGGGCTTAAGACCCGGCTTTCTCCCAAACCCCAGCTTTCTCTCAAGATACCTTTTTTTCCATCAGGCATATGCTCACAGGCCCCCATTCTCTTAAGCCAAGCCCCCCCCCCCAGCCATATACTCTCAAGCCCCCCCCATATACTGCCACAAGCAGCCGCCATCTCTCCTCAAGCCTACTCTGCGCGACGTATACTCAAAAGCCCCACCTGCATTCTTTCAATCCTGGATGAAAATATACTATGTTTAATTTGTATTCTGAAATTGTTGTTCTTATGTTATCTACCCGGCATATATAACTACCCCTTCGAGTCATTAAAATCTCCGTCCGCAGGTCCCTGCCACGCAAAAATTTCAAGCACCAACCCCCCTTCGAATCCTGGATCCATCGCTGTTTTATGTGCAGTTTTTAAATCCTTACAATTATTAAAATTTTGCTTCAAAATTCTCATATTTACACAGGGTCAGGATTAGGTGGGAAAGTGTTACTCGTTAGCAAGACTAGTAACCCTCAAATATCTACTCGTCCAGCAAAAAATGTACTCGTCCTCCTTGTACAAACTCTATATCTGTATGACAACTTATTCAGAATTGCTCCTTGTCAAAAGGACGAGCTTCTAAAAATTAGCACTCGTCCTCCACTAGTTTTTACTAGTCAATTATAATACGAGCGGACGAGTGGCTAATCCTGACCCTGCTTACAGTTCTTATTCGGGTCCCTGTTTTCACCCTACTGCAGAAACCCAGTTACTGGAATAGTAGAATCCGGGAGTAGAATACTGTACTTACTTACACACGTAAAAGGATCACATATAATTGTCTAAAAATGTACGATTCTTAGTGTTGTGTTGGTGATGTTGAGGGCCGCTCCAGTTGGATTAGCAAAAAAAGAAAGATTGTAAAGCCAAGGGAAGACCAAAATAGACTTTGGACGCTGAGTCATGCAGAAATTTGACCAAGCATGTCAGTGTATGGGTCTAATAGACTCTAATCCTAATGACCGATTAAAGACTTGGAGAGGACATTTGAAATGTAGACTGGGCAGCCAGGCCATACTATCTGAATGAAGAATAATTTGGGCCTTCACAAATTAATTAGGATTCTATTGATCAATTGAATGATCGATTGATTGATTGATTGATTGATTGATTGATGTTGATGATTGATTGATGACTTCCAATTATTTTGTGTAAGCTGATAAGATAATAGATTTTAAGGTGTCATTATGTCCATCGCTATCACGCCTATCATTCATATCTGCCTTTCTATTTTCCAGTGAATAATTTAGTAAATTATAATTTTGACGTGAATATCTTACAATGATAAAAAATTATGTTGATAAACGTGGTCTAAATATAGAGTCAGTGTACTAAAGTTGAATATTTGAACACATTTTGTGTAGTTATCATTGTTGTCAACATTGAACTAAAAAAATCGGTAATTCTGGGCCAGTGCATGTGTTGTCTGTTATAAAAATCTTGGCAAAAGTGCAAGTGCAGTGGAGTTCATTGTGCTGCCTTTGCCTTCAGCCAGTGTGAAAAAGTAGTTCAGAAGATAGCCTCTATCCTCCAGTCTGTTCTCCATACAAATGATCTGAATAACATACCACATACTGATAAAGGTTGGCATAGAAAGAAAAATATGGTAGTAAACATCCATTGAGGTGAAGGTCATATAGCAGCAGCCAGCAGCTGCAGGCTTGTGGCCTCAAAACTGACAGCTGCTATTAATAGCTGCATAGTGTATGAAGTTCTTTATGTGCCTGTTTACATAAAACATAAACTTAAAGCATTTATTAGATAGGCATGTCTTTCCTGGATATGTGAACAGTAGCTAGATGGCACAGCTTTGAAAAATTGCTTTAGCAGACAATATTAAGGTACTGGTGCATGTTTGTGAGCTGTCAACATTGCATGAGATTAGACCTAGTTTCCGCTGTCCTGGATCTAGGACACAGGTTGCCAAGGCTTGATTATATTGGCACTGCCCCAGTGCTGTTGCTGGTTCTCTGCTGAAGATTCAGGGCCTGGTTTTTGTGAACCAGTGAGATTGTTTCATGCAGCTAAGCAGTCAGGTCAGACTGTGCAGAGTGTGTGGATAAATGCAGTGCGCTTTGAATGAGGCAAATGACATGAGATATTGAATATGCAGGTATCATCGTGTCAGTTGTTGTTATCACAATAAGGTTTACACTAAATATTGTTTATCATGAGGACACTACAAATGTATTATCTCAAATGCTTTACATTCCCGTGAAGCTTGTCAGCCTTGTGCCAACTTATGGACCTGGGTACTACATTGCACAAGCGTGATCACTTGAATATGACCATATGACTCGTAGTGTCTGCTGCTTATTGGAAGAACCAATGGGACACACTTAATATCATTGACAGTGGATAAAACTTGTAGTTTTTGATGAAAAAATAATCATTTGGCAAGACAAAATATCTCCAGTGCTAGTTATTTGTTTTGATCAATCGCTTCGAAGGATTCATTATTTTATTGACAGTTGATTATTACGGTAAGTTAGCCTAAGGGATAAAAATACATACAGGAGTATAATTAAATGTTAAAGATATCGATTAAATAGTTGCTTTTTTAAATTGATTACAGATACTAATAAATATGGTTCTATTAGTGATCGACATCTGTGTATAGAGATATTTTTACAACTAAGTTTTGTATTTTTCTGTTGAAGTATTTGCAATTGTTTCAGGCTAAGTGTTTGTTATCAAGTGGAGAATACAAGACACTATGACCAGTGCGACTGCACCAGATTTTTTTCCCTTATTCATTTGCATTGTTTATTTAGCTGTTGAACTTTCATCCCAGTCTCTTAAGAGTTCAATATATGAAATACATTGAAAATTTATTGGTTTTGGACTGATTGGGGAGAGTTCACAATTGATGCCAATCCCGAATAGGGTGGGTGGGGAGCGTTCACAATTAACGTCAATCCTAAAGGGGGGGGTGGTCAGTAGAAGTTGACGAAAGTTGACAGGGTGGGGAGGTCGTGGTTGGCGTCAATTGTGAACGCTCCCTTGAAGAAAATTGACCTGAAATTAATTATACATTATACAACTATTGAATCGTTCACAAATTACATCACCCAGTGGGGGAGGGGCGGGTAGCGAAAGTTGAAGAGAGACAGGTTCTAGCACTTGGGTGATGTCACCTTTTTTTAAAAAAAAGCTAGTTATTTAACAGTATTTGAACTTACTTTCTGACATGTTAAGTTAGTTGTGATGTATCTACTAGTTGAAAATCACATTGCCATGTTTGCTTTATGTCCTAAAGGCATTTGTAGAATAATGTCAAAATCAAAAGTATGGATAGACATGTTCAATGTCATCGTGAAATCATTTCGGGGGTGGGGGGTGGGGGGTGATGAGGCAAAGATGATGTCACTTACCAGGAGGGGGGTTCCTGCAAACATGACGGAAGATAACAAGGGGGTGGGTGGGGGGGAGGAGGTAAAAAAGGTCAAAAATGAGGTGACATCATTTGTGAATGATCCCTATGTAAAGGCCCATACTTGTTAAGATCCCCACACAGAGCTAAATTATAATAGACACAACTAGATCATACATGCTCAGAGAGCACAGCGTCACTAGAACAACTTTGACTCAGGTACAGATATTTGCTACAGAATCGAAGCATTAAAACAGAGAAAAGTCTTATTTCATTTGTGATTCATCCTACATTGGATTGCAGCTGCTTTCTAAACATGACTAAAGTAAATATATATAGCCCATGAATCGACATGAATATGGTGATGCTGTGCACTCCTAGCACCAAGTTTGAATGTTCTCTTACAAGCAGTAGCAAACCTATCATAGAAAATTTTCCTCAAGTAATTTCCTGAAGTAAAACAGATGCTGCTGCTGATCAATTGCTTGTAATTATGAGATCACACTGTGGGATCCCTATATAATAACATATATAAATATATCTGCCTAGCATCTCCCTTATGGCGTTATGTGTTTTCATGCTATAGTTTGTCACTTAATTATTTACACTATAAAGATAGCAGATTTTAAGTTTGTGGACTAATAGTCTTTGGATCAGCTATACATTGGATGTGACGATATGAACTTTGACCCATGTAGAATACATTAGATGAGACGCATACGTTATATACGTTTAACGTAACAGTTTCATCGTACAGTACTGCATTTCCCAAAATTATGCTGAATAGCTACTTGTATATAAGAATTTGGACAATCAAGCTATGATTTTTAACTACCCTTTTTTTTAACTACCCTTACTAATTATGCACCAAAGGATTAACTTTTATAGAAATCTATTTTGTTTAAAGGAAGTTATGGGGGAAAAGAAGAGTTTGGATGATTAAAGTACGAACTCAGTCTCTAAGAATGCAACATTTTATTTACTTACTTGAAGCTGCGTGCAAAATTGCACATCAAACAAGAGGCATACTCCCATATGTTCATGATTATTCATGGGATTATATTTTAGTGTTACCTTCTTGCAGCTTACGTGACAAATACAGTGGCTGTTGAACGAATGGATTAATCATAGTCACAATAACAATTATATACATGTACTGTACCGATTATGAAGTTAAAGGATATTTCTTCGAAAGAACACATTGTGCGATAATTGATGTGGTTTGATGTATATACATATTGTCACTTGCTATCCAACAACACCGAAATGATGGTCCAGAATGTACTCTGTGCATGTGCGTGAGTGTGTTGGGGGCGAGGGTAATATATTTAGAATCCAGATGTGTTTTATTGAATCTACGGTAGTCATTATATTTAGATACTAGTAACACAGACCTTACTAGTAATTAACTAGGCATGATATTTTGACACTTTATGCATTATGTGTTTATTAAACCAGTCACTTTAAAATACATTATACATTTCATACAAAGAGTATTAAAGTCCAAATAATGGGGTTCGAACATACTAAAACATTTACATATATATAATCTTCATATATTGAGTGACCTAAAGCGATATTTTATACTTACCGGCAGTTCACGGATGATTCTAAATATTAGAAATAATCTGATAATTTCTTTGTTATTTCCAATGTAAACAAAAAAACGTGCGAACATTTCACAACAACTAGGTCAAATTACTGACGACATCGTATATCGAAAAAGAGGCAGCGAGTGCTCATTGGTTGAGAGGGCCGCGCCCCCACTGTCATCGACCAACTAACTAACTAACCGGCCTGGCATGACCTCCATATTTGATTTTAGACGAAAATCATGGATTATCAATGATACATAGGGTGACAACACGAATTGTCATGCAGGAATATATTTTTCATCGACGAAATAGCAGGATATCTTTAAAAGAGATACGCCAAGGATGGTAATGTCACGAATGCTACCGAAAATGCGACCATCTAAATGGCAATCTTGCACACAGTGAACCTCGTGGTCCGATAATGAGATGACGGCAATTTTCGTAGCATTCCGAGACATACACATGGCGGGAGTGGAACTTCTTTATGTCTGCCGGTTGTTGGTTGAGTAAAAATAAATCCTGACTGTAAATTCGGGTTGTATATCCTGTATATCGATGATAATCCATGAAATTGCTAATGTTTACATAACCAGATGCGACACCATCTTTTGCAATGCATTGGGGGGTGCGCTCTCGCCCCAATCAAAGCGAGATCCCGACCACGAGGCTCATGGGTAGTGCGTTGTCTTTGTATACAAACACGAAAACAACTCGGCACATGGCATTTTATTGACAATATAAATAGGCAATTTTTCGAAGATACATACTTTTAGTTACCTTGCTACATGGTAGCATGATATTGATAGAACCAAGATTATTTGGATATAAATTAAGAGTTCTAAACCATATTTATCGGACAAAGACCATGCATTTTGGCCATGATTTGCAAAGGTTTCTAC
>CM032665.1:7011824-7021912 GCA_019095985.1 Streblospio benedicti | reverse complement strand
AAGTCAACATGAGTTCTTATTCAGTTCAAGATGGATCCATGTATCTTTAATTCTGATGATATAAGTTTAATTTAGGAATAGGAAACAAATAACCACTTCCTTTAATATTAGTCTAAGAAGGCAACATTTTTCTTTACTCACTTGAAGCTTTAGTGCATTGTCCAACTATTGAAAACCAAAATGCCACATCAAAACAGTGCAACAAAGTCAAAGGAAACAATAAAATCATCTTGTGCACAGTTTTAAATCAATATCAGTTGTAACTTGCAACGTTTTTGGCACATTCAATCGAACTAGATATACGTAATTCATGACCTGATGCACAAATCAATAAAAAAGCTTAGAAATTTAATTAGTGGGTTGTAGGTTTAATTTTCAATTACATTTTAGTTGGGTTGGAAAAAATGATCTTTAGCAAGGTCTCAAAATTATACTGATTTTTCCTATAAAATGTGCAATGTTGGAATGACTTAATGAATCAATGAAATGATGAAAGTAATTCGTAGGGCACAACAGGCAGCAAGGCTAGTCTACTGGTTGTCTACGACCAAAATCTTATACAGACCGTAACGATCAGTGAGTCTTTCATGCGGCAAATTGAGACTTTTTAAAGGAAGTACAGTGTTAGCAGAAGAAATTTGACATGCCAAACTTTTGCGACCAATATCAGCAGTGGCCTGCTCTTAAAGATGCAGTGTGGTGACCTAACGCTAAATGTCGTAAGCATACAAAGAATTTAACATCATGCTGTCGGCACAGATCCCGTACTGGCGCATTGCATTCCCTATACCATGAACGTGCGAATGCAATCACACAGTCTGCAGAACATAAGTTGTAAGTGAATTCAACACATGTTTGACGTGTGTGGTACTCACGGCCACCTCAATAAAATAATTAAATTCACAGTGCCGACCCACTGATAATAACACATTGAGTCAGTGCAACATGTGCCCATAACTATACAGTTGATAACTTTATACAGGATGCGGAGAACGTCGTAGAAACAACAGACGTGAAAAAGCCTTCCATCTAAATGGTCTGCAAGGCTGATTGTGCCACATAGCTTAAGTAATAAATCCTTTTAAATCAACCGTATTGAAGTAATTTTGATTCTCTAAGACAAAAGTAAACAGCCAATTTTAGTATAAAAAGTTCTTAGAGCTGCTCGTACCATATCATATTAACAGAACAGAGTATAAGAGTAACAAGGTACGAAAGTTTTATCAAATCACAAATTTTCGTATCATCGATGCTTTCTCAATTATATAATGTTTATTTTGGTGGAACATGTTCCATGTTACGTTTTACATTTAACATTCCTTTAGTGTTAGTGCAATCAGATACATCATGGCCAGTTATAACGTTCAACCAAAATTAACATTTTACACTTGAAAAAGCATCAGTGATGCAAAAATTTGTGTTTTTAATAAAAACTATGGAACTTTTTTAACCTTATACTCTGTTTTGTTTTAATACCCAATTTTGTAAGGTATCAACCATGCCCGTCATTTTGATGGGCTATTGCTAGTTTGATATACTGGTGAAAAATGATATATATGTGAAAAATGATTTAACATATACTAAACATATACTAGAGGGGATCATATATAGCAAAAATGTGATTGGTGGTTTGCCCAAAATCTTGAGCGTGAATTGTGAATTGCCTGTATTTAAGTGTAGAAATATGATGAAACCTATTCAATTACAATTTCTTGTGATTGGTGAAAGACAATAAAATGTATTGGTGACTGTTGATTTATGAAAAAAATGTTGGTCAATTGATTTTCATCAAGGCTATATACCCCCCTCATACTAGTCTTGGTCACATTTTTGTGTCATTTTTAGATCACAGTTGATTAGTGCTATTACCATTGCCAAAAAACATTGGTAAATGTGAAAGATATTGTTGCTTTGTGCAATGCTTTATCTGAAATATGGACTGCTTTTCAACGTGAATGTACACATTGTATACATTTGATCTGATTTTTCCTGAATCCTTTCCTCAATAGTAAATATGTACCAAGCTTTTAAACTACTTTTGTGATGTTACGTTGTTAGACTTTTTGTGTTGAAACATTGCAAAACACCTGAATGATTTGAACCTAGCTATGTGCTTTGAAATTTTCGCATTAGTCAATCATGAATCCATTTAGGTTTGGGGGTATGACTATGAGAGCTTCAACAGTCACTTGAGAAGAAAAGGTAACGTTCGGCTTTTGCAAGTTGAAAATATTATCGGGTACGTTTGGTGTCAAAATAAAGTCCATCGTAATTTCAAACTTATTGCATTATTTTGGAAGTGTTAAGCCTAAACAAGAACATGATTTTTGAACTTTACCAGGTACCCAAAATGGTTTTGTCTTGTAGCATTGGTTACCTAACTAGCACCTGTCTGGCATCCGGTATCAACTTA
This sequence comes from Streblospio benedicti, assembly GCA_019095985.1. Taxonomy (NCBI): domain Eukaryota; kingdom Metazoa; phylum Annelida; class Polychaeta; order Spionida; family Spionidae; genus Streblospio; species Streblospio benedicti. The sequence goes on along the minus strand of CM032665.1, from coordinate 7,019,499 downwards.
GCCTAGTCACAAATTACTTTGATTGTTCTCATGTTACCCTAAAATAAAGTCAACCAACAAAGACACAGTCAACATTTAAGGTCACTGACTACTGCTGACCACTTTATCAAACAATATGTCTATAGTAGGGTAATCATGCAACTCAGATCAATTTGCAGGTGATTTGCCGTCATGTAGCATAGATGTATCGTTTGTAAACAAAACAATTAGCTCTGAGACAAGTCGCAAAAATAAATTGACGCGAAATGGCCCTGTGGGCTCATACGCGAAATATTGTAGTAGCTAATATTAATAGGACCACAGTATACAGTTGTTCCTAGAATCACAGACCTTAACGCGGCTGAAACATTAGACCTCCCAAACTTTCCAACCTTAGGTGGGATTCAAAACCATAACATCTGGGTTGAGATGATAACTGACCAAGTATGTGGGCTTGGGGCTACAGAGACAACGGTTCATCCATGTAACCTTTATGATAGCTAGCTGCTTTGGATGATGGGAGGGCTGTGACTGTTAATGTTCGGTTCGGATATGATTTTTACACAGTTTAACCGATCCTACCTCAGTTAATTGACATGGCGTTGACTCTGCACATTTGTACCGGCTTGTGTGGATCTTTCGGAAGTCCGTTAAATTTGCCCCTGCCATTTCGGCGATTGCCTTTTCTAAGATATAAATAGATAAAATACTACTTTTAAGGTCACCTGAGTGACCTATTGCTATGGGTTGGCGTCCGTCGTTGTCCGTCGTTAACATCTTCTCAAGAACTGCCGGGCCAATCTTAACCAAATTTGGTATGTAGCATCTGTAGGGTAAGGAGACAAGAAATTGTAAATTTCATGACTCCCCACCCCAAGGGAAGTAAAAAGTGTAAAATTGCTGTATTTCTTAAAAAATCTTCTCTACTCCCAGGCATTGATCAGACAAACCAAGTATGTAGTAATAATAACCAACGGAAGGGTCTACCAAAATTGTAAATTTCATGACCCCCCACCCCCTGTTGTTTATTTTGCCAAGGAAGGTAGTAATGGGGTAAAAAGTGTAAAATTGCTGTATTTCTTAAAAAATCTTCTTCTCTACTCCCAGGCATTGATCAGACAAACCAAGTATGTAGTAATAATAACCAAGGAAGGGTCTACCAAAGTTGTAAATTTCATGACCCCCGGGGCAGGCGTTCAAGTGCTAAGGTGTGGCCATAATGAGTCATATAGTGAAAATGCATTATTTCTTTAAAAAAAAAAAATTCTCCTCCCAGGTATGGATCAGACAAACTGTGTATAAAGTAATGATGATCAAGGTAGTGTTGTAATACATTCCCTTGGGGTGGGGGGTCATGAAATTTACAATTTCTTGTCTTCTTACCCTATGGATGCTACATACCAAAAAATTGTAAATTTCATGACTCCTAGGGAATTATTGAGGAATCCCTGAAAAAACATCACAAACTGCTTATCTCGCTAATATTTGTTGATGCTCAGGTGACCGTTAAGGCCCATGGGCCTCTTGTTTAAGAGCCCCATCAATGTTTATTTTTCATTCACGTCGAACGTGCACGGGACATTCAAATTTCTGAGATGGAAGCAACATGTGCATTTCTTTCTTCATAAATATAAAGTAAGTTATTTTGATATCTGATGAGTATTCACAATAGATTATTAGGATTATGTTACTATTGGATTATACAATTATATATTTGAGAACTACCATTGACAAAATCACAAATACTACCACAATCTGTTTGACACCCAGAATCAAAACAAAAACGTACACTGCTGAGCGATATAATGAATGGTCGTGATTACTGCACGAGTTTGTCTTCTTGGAGGCTAGTAAGTGTCATGGTCGATTCCTGATATTAGCTCAGCTTATTAGTTGTGTACCTGATTGAAAAATTTTCACAAACAACATTAGATATTTGATTTTTATTATTATCATAAGTTATAATCAATGCAAATAAAACGTGATGACTGAAGGCATACGAGAAATCGGTTAATCGACGCTCTATTTTGTAACCGGCACTTGCGCAAAACCTACCCGACGCCCGTTATTTGTCTAACCGTCACAGCCCTAGATGATGGTATCATTCTGGTCTCACAACCTTGGGGTCAGCTATGTCAATACAGTGGTGGGAGTTTGCTTGCCATGACAGCGACAGTAGAATATTCACAAGCAAACTTGGGAAAAAATATTTAAAGTTGTTCATAGTATTAACAGACCAACTAAACAATTTTACAGCACAAGTTTAAATTAATGATTTAATACAAGCAGTGCATGAATATTCATGCAAAGGTTATAATAAAAGTGGTTGACCTCTCGTAGACAGATCTCTATCTTTATTGAGGAAGTTACTTTTACAGGAACATAATTTCAATAGCTTCAATCTTGTGTCTTTTTTGCTGTAAAGTATTATATATTGTACATCTTTTATCCAGACATGTTGGAAAGGTGGATGTATATAATTATTCATAAAATCAAAGTATCTTGATACAGACAGGGGTGGGCAAATATGAGAAACCATAAAAGCAATCACGATTGACAATGGAGAATTATAGAAGATATTCATGAAATACCTTTTAGAATAACTCATCCATCCAATCACTTTTGTTCAAAGATAGTTATATACTGTGCACCCATACTGTAGTCCTATTGATGTTAGCTACTATAATATTTCGCATCTAAGTCCCAAAAGACCTTTTGCGCCAATTTATTTTCATGCCTTGTTTAACTTATTTGTTAAAATGAAAAGTGTGCCACAAGAAGTAGCCTTATAGAACCTAGGACTAACATATTTCTGTGTAATATTTTCTTTTCCAATTTTATATTTAATGGTATGCGTATTTTTTTTTAAATTTATTTCATTGTTTAGGGGCACATAGTATTATGGACCAATAAAAGCATTTTGTTCATCAAATAGGTGCATCAAGTCTCAGGGCAAGTCATCCAAGGTCATTCAATTGATTTTAAAGTCGTTTGTATTAAAGTTACACGTAGTCGCCTTTCATAGTCTCAGTCTTCGATGTTCCAATATTCTTAATGGGTGTGATAGCTTTTTCAAAAGGGCTTTGGGAGCGCTTTCAAAAGCAGATTTCAGAATGAGTTTTGAGCTAATAGTTCTCGAGATATCAGTGAAAACAATATTCGTGTGGTAATAAAAACTGTCAATTTCTGACAAGAATTTTTTTAAAGAGTGTTTCAGACTGTGTCATACACCATTAGAAATACATATAGCATAAAAAACTCTTTACAACAGTGCGTTTAAAATAAATTTTCACCCATTAATATTGTATTTATAAGCAAATTACTGATGAATTCCCAGAATTTTGGTGAGAAAATACCATGGCGTGTACTAAAGGACTGAGCAGCGGGACAGTGCGGAATGGTATGGGACCAACCACTCTGTAGTCCAAGACGTAATCAAAATACTGAAAGTACTGAGTAGTCAGCAAATGTTCATATTGCAATCTGTAGAATACTTTATTATTAGCGTATGGTTAGCTCTAACTTTGACCGCACAGAACATGTTGCAGCAGTGAGTATATACAGCTCTCATGACGTCGCGGGGTTTCCCCTATGAGCCGTCATATTCCAACGAAGTCATGCTCGGCTAGAAGACACACAAACCAATGCGAGTATCAAACAATGTGTGTCATTTGAGAAATATTCTGAAGTGCCTGGCTTAACAGTTTATAATTGATTCGACATTTGAATTCTTGATTGGTATGTTATAATGACCATGATAATCCATTCGTTTCACAAATACCTCACTTCTTGGGAGATGTAAAGAACATTGCCATTTTGGACTGTGACGTCACATATTAATGCGCGGATTGGTCTGGCAGCGGGGCGATTGCGCACTGATTGCCGGTTTTTAAGGCTGTTCAGCGGTCAACTTCCAGGCGGCTTTGCCGGCTTAAAAATCAGAATGTGTTTTTATTTCTTTCCCACTTTTTACATATAATACCCCCCAATCAATTGCATTTGTCATGTTTGTATAGTAACAGATACACACGTGTAGATATAATATAGATACTGTATTTGTTCTTTTAAGTGCAACCCCCTGTTTACAAAGATTATATATTAAAGAAATATTGCTTTTTTTTTGCAAATATTTGATTTACCTGGTGCCATGGTGTAAGCCTAATACACTGGTATACGCCTGGGGCGTTGTAAAAAAGACGAACACGCTTGTATATGCTGGGTGCATTATGAAAAATATGCTGGTTGTGTTGTGATTTGGACATATCTTGTATTTTGTTTTTGTTTGAAATTTGTTTTTTGTAAGTGCCCTGTGTGCTTATTAGAATGAATATGGTATGTATGCATGCACTAACCAGTAATAATAATAACAATAATCATTGTGATGTTGTAATATTGTTCAGAAAATATGTATGATAAGTCCTTCTGTGAACTAGAAATATAATGTCATGTTTCTTTATATTGTAATATATCGCACTGTTTCTGAATCATTTGCATTATAAAGGAAACTGCATAAAGTAGAGTGATTGTTGATACACTTGATGTGTTTAGCTCCCACAAACCATGAAACATGTCCTGCGTCATGAAATAAGGTGTCATGTAATGCAGATTTATTTTTGTCGATTATTAACGTGAAACTGATTCACCGTTCTATTTTTTTTTACCAGCATAAACCTTATTTACCATTCTTTGTGTCAACATTGTTTTTGTTTGGAGAATGAAACCTATCAATATGCCATTTTCTATAAATAATTATGCTATCATGAAATCATCATTTAACATAGACACAAAGTGACAGACATTTTTTTAGGTCATACCTATAGTTAACTATTATCAAATTGTTTCAAATGACTAATTTTAGAACAAACATGCGACAACATGTTATTTATTTATTGTTGATTTTGAAGATTTGGCTGTGCACTAAGGGAAATACATATAGGTGCAATGACTGTAAATGAATATAAATAAAGAAATCAACCTGAATATTCAAGGTGTAATGATAAAGCAAATATCACCAACATTTGGTAATTTGCATTTTTACTGTAAGGGTTTGGTTGATAGACATTTTTGACAATATTAGTCATATGGCATAACACCCATTGTGGTTGTGTCTGGATGATGTCACTACTTTCCTGCCTAGCCCAACCTTTATTTTGTCCACATGCTAAGGTCACAATTTAAACACGTTTGAATTATTACACTTAAGTTGTACATTGTATTTAGATTATTGGCTATGGTCAGAAATAAACCTACAGTGGTCATTTTCCAATGGTTCGGGGAGCATTCACGCTTGACGTCAACGACATTTTGGAACTTTCTGACTCCTGCTCCCCCAAACGCCCCCCTGTCAACCATGATAGTGATGTCAATTTCATGACATCCTAACCCAAACCCCTTCACCCTCACTTAACTCTCTAATTTAGCCAGTATTTAAGATATGCCTTATTGAAATTGAATCTGTGTGTACTTTTGTCAATTCATGTCATACAACTGTTGTTTCATGGGTGATATATCGATAAAATGTCATTTATAAACAAACATTCCAACAAATACAAAGCATTTATTTTAACTCCATTCTATATCCTTCATGCAGCCCCCCGTCAACCTTTGGGGTGATATCCCCCGCCCCTGTCAACTTTCGGCAACTTTTGCTGAACCCCCTCCCCCTTTCATGGTTGACGTCAATTAGAACGCTCCCTTGAAAGTTATACATATCTTAAACATTTCACTAAACGCCCATGGGGTTATAGGTTGAAATCAGTTCAATTTGGTTGCATGCTTTTATGTGATTTGGTTTTTATAATGACATCTCAATACTGGTGATATTTGATAGAATTAATATTGTAGCCCTTTAAGACAAGTAAGAGCTATCTTGGATTTTGGGGGGTAATTATAGATCAAAATCGTTGACACATGGTAAAATAGGATTGATCGTAGAATTTCCAAGATATATGTTATATCATGAATGTAATAACTTGATTTTTAAATATCAAGTATGTATATCACTGTTTTCAAAAGAAAATAAATAGCCTACAGGCTTTAGAAACCAAACCCCTCATTTGACCTTGAATGACCTCTATTTTGTGTGCAGTTTTTTTAACCTTTGGTGAAGTTATATTTTGGTAGATAGATGCCTATTGCAGATCACTGGACCAGTAAAGGTGAAGGTTGTGAAGGAAACTTGGCCCTATTTAGTTTCTATTTGTTAACATTGAAATCTAGCTTTTGTTAGTTTTGTATTGTCTGTTTATGTTCTTAACAAAAACACACAGAAAATTGAATCGAAACGAGTGTCAAACAGTTCACACTAAAGAAATGTTTATAAAAAGAATACAATGTCAGCAAAATTATGACTGAATATTACATATATTCAGGAATAAATTCCTGATATATTTGATATGTATTTTTTGAAGATTAAACGTATTTAATATTTATTTTCTGAAGATTAAACATCTGAACGTAATGATTATGATGCACCACGCCGTAGCCCAGGGTCTACTCTGGTTAACACCCTCGGTTGCCGTAAAATGCACACCATGGCATGCTTTAATGACCCAGTTTCCCCATGTTGTTGTGGGTATTTCATGGTAGTTGATCCATGTTTGGTGTAAATCAATACACGAAAACATATATTGAAAATTTGAAATACAGTCCAAATTGACAGAGTTCTACATACATCCGCACGTTCGCAGTCACAAAGCGTATGGTGGAGGATGCATGCTGAACTTTGGCCCGATTACCAGTAAAAATCTCTCTTCCCGTAGTAAATAGAGAGAAATTGGCTACTTTCAACAAAGTTTTGAATGAAAAATGAGCCAAACTTTTTATCATAAAAAACTTTTTATCATATTGAACGTATTTGGATCAACCATTATTATTAAAGGTTTACTGAGATATTTATTGACTAACGTTTTGCGACAGACTACTAGTCTTAACTAAATGTAAGTTACTAGATAAGAGTCTGACAGAACGTTTTCTTCGTAAATCCGTCTATGGATGGTATCGCATATTACTTCTGATTGACTCTTACTACTTATATATTGATAGGACAGATAATAACTGCAATAACAGCCAATGGACTATCTGTACGGTGGTTGTTTTCCGTTAAGTAGACTATATGATCTACCAAGATCATATTTTAAAACTAAATTCATGTGTTGACAGCTATATTTGTTACAGAGTCCTTGTAAAGTATCCTTTAGTGCAAGCTGTATATATTTCTGAAGATTAAACATCTGAACGTAATGATTATATTGTCACATTTCACAAATCTTTCAAATGAAACTTATTTTGGAAATTAAAGTAAATAGATAAGATTGTAAGGTTACCTGCTATGCAGTATCACTTTTTTTTAATGTAATAGTGACGCTTCACGACTGCATGTTCGTGTGTCTACCAAACTCCTATAGATTTTTCTTAATCCATGTATTGACATTTGTAATTGTTATTGTTTTCTGGTAATGTATGTCTGTTTGCATAGTTGAGTAATGTCATCACATTCCACAATTCGTTTAAGTAAAAGCCATTTCAAAAATTAGAAGAACAGAATTGTGTAAGCAACCACCTGTTAGTCATTGTTGGCAGATTCAATGTTCACGTGGAACGTCAGACATAAGCTGTCGGGACTCTGCAGTATGTTCATTTAGTAGTGGATTCAAAAAGATTGAAAAGTAAATCTCCCAGCAAATCTTCATTATCA
>CM032665.1:6986159-7011724 GCA_019095985.1 Streblospio benedicti | reverse complement strand
AGCAATTTTGATGAGATTTCTCTGGGTGATTTTGCTGTGATACTAGTGGTAGATAAAAAAAGTAGAACATTAATTTGTCGCAAAGTGGCACAGGTGTTATTTTTGCAAAAAGGGCATAAAAATCATCTGAGTGACGAAAGTAATGTCGCCTAATTGTGAACAATTCAATACAAATATGATCAAAAAATTCTCGTCACTACGTCGCAAGGGAAATCGCTTAAATATGAACGTAAAGCGAGCGTGGGTGATGGACGTGTTATTCAAATGACCGGTTGACAGACCACGAAGCTTTGTTAGACTATTTTGTCCATTTGTTGATTCCTAAGTAAATAAAAATTTCTATTTATGTATTACAAATATCTTGATTTGAATAAAGTTATGTACATGCAATCAGTTACAGTTTTAAGATTCATTCTGACTATACTGAAAATCCATATTGAATATTCATAATATCAGGAATATTCCTGATAATATACATTTAATGTCAAATCGGCTCAACAATATTTACTTAGTCATTAAATTAAAGGATGAGTAAATATGAATTTGTCTAGCAATGGTTTAGTGACTGAGTACTAAAGGCTTAATTCTGGTGTAGGATTCATAAGTCAATATTAAATGCTTTTCAGGTCATCAAACCTAATACACTATGCTTGTATGATCAAGATATATCTGCACAATTGATTGCAATTTCGCAAAACTGAGCAAGATTAAAAAAGATTGATTGAAAATTATTTCATTTCACATAAAAATGTTCACCTAAGGTGTATTGATTATGTGTGAAATCGAAATTCATTCATTAAGTATTTCACTTTGCAAGGGATGAATAAAATAGCTGTCTAATAACCCTACTTTCAATGTGGGAGGGTGTGTGTATTTCAATAAGCAATTGGTGGATTAGGTAGGTTTAGCACTAATGCCTATTATGCCTATCCAGTATATATAGTTTTTTATTAAATGTGTTTTTACTAATGGAATTTAATTGATACAGATGTCAGGGTTCTATAATAATTACAATTTGCTTGACTGGGTCAAGTGAAAAATTGTTGTGTGAGAAGTAAATTCTTCTAGTCACTGGTCCTGCGTACAAGTAGCATACACATATCATATTAAAATACTTTCCAGGTAAGCTTATTACATTGTACTGTGAACCCATTTACTTGTCCAACATATGCTGTGCATATGTAAGCCAATTAACTATTCATATATATATTGAAACATGTTGTTTGCAGGCGGTGGTAGCGGGGGAGACTGTGAGGGAGCGGCATCCAGGGCCCCAGCAGCAGGGGAATCCCCCAGGGAGTCAGCCATGGAGGCGGGCGGGGCTTCTTCCCAGCCCAGCACCACACTGCACACAGGCTCGTCCAGTGGAGACGGGGTAGTGGACATACAGAACCTCGCCAATTTCAAATACACAGTAAGTACTTATACAGAGGTAGAGATTTGCTAAAATTCTAAACTGGACCACAATGCTGTTGCGCCTGGGTAAGTTGATAGTAGTGTTAAGTGTTTGTTAAGTAGTTGTCACAGCCTTGTGAAAATAGATAACTCCTAACTCCTAGGCTTGGCCTTACAAGTTTAGCAATGTACTCTTCAAAACTTGTTAGACCTATACTGATGCTCCAGCTGCAATAGCAGTTCTGTGTGTGTGTTGGGGGAGGGGGTGGGGGGCAGTTTCATATGAAATATTGGTGCTGAAAATGGTTCAGAATACACCTGAAAGCATACAAGCATACATAATCTCAATGCATTGTGGGGGAGCATGCCTTTGAACCTCTGTTGTTTATATTCCAAATGTGCTTACAGCATGCACAGAGTTTCGGGAGTTGTATGGGAGTTACAACCCCAACAGGATGGAGCCAGTCTCTCTCGCTCATCTCTCAATTCAAATGTTTTTCTCTTGATATTTTTAACTTTATAGTATTGAAATTAATGATTTAATTAATGGTTTAATAGGTATACATCAACGCTACTAAGGCTTGTACAATTAAATTTCACATATTGTGCATATGTAAAACTCACCAATGAGTTCGAAAATCAATTTTTAATATTGCGATCATTTGGGTCGTAAATCCATGTGGTGTGCAACAACAACAAACTGAAGTCGGTACTAATGTGTTGATAGCAAGTTCATGGAGTAACATTTTCTATCATAATTCAAAAATGGTACTGGATATCAAAATATAAATTATAGGAACTACGCTATTGTTTTTGCCATTGTAATTTTTATTATTCTGATTGGTTTACATAATAGCGAACATTTACATGAATGGCATTTTTTCCGTTTCTGTGAGAGATTGAGTCAGGCATTTAAAAAAAAGCCTAAATTGGGGATTAAGTCTCAAGTGATACAGTAATGTTTATGCAAATAAAAAGATATAAACAAACTTTGCTGTTCTATTCATGGGACCTAATTCCCAAGTTAGGAATGTTCAAAATGTTTGACTCTGTCTCTCACAGAAACTGAAAAAATGCCATTTTCATGTAAAGGAGATTTTGCCTGCAATACGACTCTATTTTCCCGTAGTCGTAATCAAAATGGGGGCGATGACGTAGGTCACGGGAGTGTTAACCTTCAAAAATAACTTCATGTCCTCATCTATCTTCACTGCAGATTAATTTCACGATTGAGAGGCGACTGGCACGACGATGTATACAATGAGTTTGCGATAATTAAAACAAACCCTCATTTCATTCTAGTTAAGATGGTGTCTCAACATGTACATTCATTTTGCAACCATGTGCACTGTTTCTACTCTGTGCACGCAACTTCACATCATACCTTGAACTTGTTCAAAAACCGACGTACAATCTTTTTAGAGAAGACCAACCTCCGTATCCGCGTGACTTCAAATGACTAAGATGAGATTAACTCTCAACTATAAGTCAACCATGTACGATAGGCGGCGACTAAGTTATGCTCGGAGGTTGCAGCTTAATCTTGACTCTAATTCTTTGAGTAAAATGACCCCTTAAGTTTTCACTATTATGTAAACCAATTCAGAATAATAAAAACTACAATATAGATCTGGCAAAAAATAGCGTATCATTCCTATAATTTTTATTTTGATATTCAGTACCAAATTTTAGTTATGATAGAAAATGTTACTCCATGAACTTGGTGTCAGCACATTAGTTATGTGCAACATGTTGAAAATTCTAAAACCTAATTTGTGAGCTCATTGGCGAGTTTGACATGTTTTCAATATGTGCAATCTAATTATACACACCTATTGTTGACACATACCTATTCAACCATGAATGTTAGGGCCAGAAATGTAAATGAACAACTGAAAAGCACAGCGAGTCAACAGACTACATGTATACCTCCATCTTGTTGGGATAACTCGGGTTGAAATCCCGAGTTACCAGCCAGGGTTTACCTGCGTTAACATTAAGAACAATTACTAGAGAGAACATAGGAAAAAGAACAAGACAGATAAATTTATGTAAAGAATACCCACATTGTTTGTCATATTTTTGCACAGATTCGAAAAGAAAATGAAAGAAATTAATATCTGATTAATCTGATTCTTTCACAAATGAATGTCCTGTTTTCGATATAAAGTGCAGACTGCTTGATGGAAATGAATGTATTGGATTTTTCACAAACAAAATCAATTAATCATGCATACAGATTATGAAGATGGCGTCTTTCAATGATAGATCTGACAAGCAAAGCTAAACTACAAATAGGATTTTGCAAATGTAATTGATTAATGAAATTCAATAGTTATTGAAAAATGCAATTACAGTGTTGGTTATTTGAATTTTACAGCAAATGACACAAGCACTCGCCAAGGCGCCGACGGTGATAATAGAAGAAGTTCGGCGAGTGTTGATTAAAACATGCTCGTCTGTTTGGCGATTGTAAAAAATCCAACTACTGTAATAGTCAAGTATAAATTACATTACACTCGACTTCATTGAAAAACACAAACATATTCCGAAATTGAAGGATACTGACCAAATATTTTTAGAAATATGTAATGTTATCGTCCATCATGACACCTGCAACGAAGAAGTTGCTATTTGTCGGAGTCGTAAGGAAAAAGGCGTCGTACGTTATGCTAAACAACATGGGAATGGCGCTGGCGTATGATAAATGCACGTGTGTAGTTAGAATGGCACGTTCTACAACAAAATGGCGACCTGGTTGCCGATTTTATTAAAAATATATAATAATTAGTGTAATTTACATGGATTACCAATGTGTGGCTAATGTAACTTCTAATTTGGCTAGTATGAAAAAAAACTTGTGTCATTCGCTGATTTTAGGGTTAATGTTGGACACTGGTTAATTGATATTTTTTGAAGTGAAATAAATAAGATTTACAGTACTGATCCCGTTAGAAGGACACAGAAGCGAAATTTAGTACAGGTCCGCTTATCCAGACACCTCCAGACATTAATTAGATGTTCGGATTAGCGGGCGTCTGGATACCACAGTGGTCACCCAAGACTATTCTGATAGACTATGATATGGGCGAAAATATGAGTATTGAACAAATGTCCAATGTTTTTGGCATATTTCAGGACGTATAAGTGACAAGTAACATTAGCTTCTGTTTACAACCATTGTAATTTTATTAACATTACAGCAATGATCTACACGTATTCAGCTCGAGCAATGATATTTTTTAAGTTTCGCAATCAAAATTTATGTAATAATAGATACCACATGCTTCTAAAATGACTGAACTGCAAAACTCTTAATTGCCATAAAACCTCTGAATTTTTAATTAATAATATCTATTATTAACAGAATATTTCCAGACGAAATTTAAAAAAAGATATTTACATCAGAAAAGAGTATTTTTTCGTGAATTTAAAAAGAAAATTTATTTTTTTAATTTGAAATCTCGCTTTCACCATCCCCCTCATCTCATCTCTCCCTTTCCATAAAATCAAACGGGTCAACATTGCAAGACAAATATTTTATTTTATTATAATTTAAGAGTACGGTATTAAGTAACCAGGATGTAGGTGTAAACTATAGCTGGGTGCGTTATGTCATATGCATATGTTTCTTTGCAACAACAGCCTTTGAGGTCTTTGAGGTTATTTATGAGGCCAGGTTTCGCTTGGCTACTGTTGATATTTTTCCCTATTTGTCCCAGTGTGCCGTGAACTAAGCCGTCCCTATTATACTCGGAAAGAAAGGCAAATAGCATATGAAGGCCGATCATTGAATCTTGGGGTGTTTTATTATAGTGCACCTCAGTCTATTGATTTTTGTTATAATGGATGGCTCTATATTATACTTTTTTTATAACTTGGTTCAATAATTGTTTAGTAATGGCTTGTTTGGCATATATTGGTCACTTTGTGGACTATGACGTGCGCGAACTAGGTTCAGCTTTTATTTTAACTGATATTATTGTGTTGTAAATGGAACAGCCAGCCATGTGATACATTTTTAATACACGTGTGAAGGTATTTTTGTACTACTGTCTTATCTATATAATTTTGTACAAATTTCTGAGGTAATGACACTTTTTAACATTAATAAAATCAGTTGTTTTCTATGAGAACAGACAAGGAATTTTTCATCATTAAAAATTAGTGCTGACAATAGTAGTCTAGCGTGTAAGTATCAGCTGTTTATTACACTTTGATTGCATATGTTATGACGTAATGACAAAAGGGAGTAAAATGGCTCACCTGTTCACACTGTTGTAGTGGTTGGGTCACTGGGGTAATATTGCTCAATTGAACTCACGTTTTACTACATTGCTGAATTTCATTTTTTAATGACATGCATACCTTTGAATTATATTGTTTTGTTATGATATTAGCTATTAATGATGTAGAGAGACCGTAGCGTGCTTACATTTGACGGATATCATGAAGAAAGTAGACTATTGTGCTGTGTATTTATGAAGAGTATAAGAGCTTCAGGAGTTCTCTTATGTATAGCCGTTATGGAATGATAGCAAATCCATGGCGATAATTGTAAACAAGCTATCACCAATTTTGTAGGTAATGTTAACATCTAATTGTTGTTTAATTTGGTATCAATTTTTGGTCAGCAATTCAATGATGCCATTTGTATTTTAATATTTCGATGTTTTAGTGCCCTCTGGTAAGAAATTATCTAGTTATAAAGGTCTTTCTCAAATAATACGAATGCAATAATAATAATGCAAAATTTATGGGGTCTTTCATTGTCAGTTTACCGGATTCTTTCACGCTACATGAAAATGTACTGTACATCCACTGTCATCCAATGTTACAATGTATGGTTCGATATAATGATATAGTAGGATGTGGGTTTAGGGTGAGTTTATCACGCGAGTAGAATAATTTATAATACAAGATGTAAGTAATTTCTTTCATGACAGCAAGATATCAATATAACTATATTTTTCTATCTTGTTAAAATAATTTCATATACACACCTACACACCTACGGCTAATTATATTACATAAATATTCAATGCCAATAGTTGAAAAAAAAAGATGGATTATTCCATAATGAGACTAATATATTAAAGTATGATAAAAAATTAGCGTTTACCATTAATTCCTGCTTCACCCCTCACCCCCCTCCCATCGAACCACCACCCTCGATTCCTTTCAGGTATGAGAAGTCTCCTTGTTAATTGATTCTGAGTAGCATGTAAAGTGATACACATGCACATGTATGTGTAGTTGTCCTTCATTTCCAGCTAATGTGTTATATATTATGTACCATTTTTGTAATGCTTCTTTCAAATGTCATATAAAACATCCCTCAGAGTAAAAAGTTTACAATTTTCTAACACTTCTACATTTTTTCTCACTTTTGTTATCGATTCTTGCCAGAATTGGAAATTTCTTTTGACATAAAGATAAATTTTGTTCATTTATGTTGGGGAGCATCATTTACTTTTTCATGATACGTTTTAACAATGTATTTGTCTTTTGCAGGTGAGGGATGAAATTGTAAAGTTGTCCAAAGATCCTCGTAAGCGGGAACTGTATCGACTTCTAAAGCAGCATGTTTCTGAGTCAGACCAGCTTTCAAAGTTCGAAGTACCGGGCACAAATTCAGACACAGTAGGTGACACAGGCCAAACAGGCAGATGTTTGTCAGCTGCAGAGCCCCCAATGTCTAGTTGTAATACATCTGCAGCAAAAGGAAATCCCCAAACAAACAGTGCAAATTCACGAGCGGGGACTCCCTCAGCAAAGACAGGTGATTCTCCCATGGAGGAGAATCTCAATTCGACTTCAACGTCAGAGAAGCATAGTTCCAATGACATGAACCCTGCAGACGTATCGTCAGTACGAGACCATACTGGCTCTGCAGGTCAACGAGACAACAACGATACATCGACGAACACTACTTCAACAAAACAAGATAGCAGTAAAACCAACACAGCCAGAGGCAACGAGGATAAAAATAATGGCACTAATAATGAAATAGTAAAATCATCTGAAGGGGGAGACAAGGACGAAGACCCGGAAGTGATGGCTATGACGGCAGCCATTATGGCAGCCACAATGCCAGAAGAGGCTGGCGGTGCCGGTCATTCGGGCGGCAGTGACCGTGACTCTGAGGTGACCCAGACAGCTCCCAGTCCCCGGTCTTTCCTGGACAGCAGTGTTACAATGACCGCACTGTCACCTCGCAGGTAATAGCTCCTCACTGCTTTATTTATCTTGTACTCTATCTGGTTGATGTGTCCAAAAACCAACTATTACTGGTTGGTGATAAGGTCATGATATCAGTGTATCAGGCATGATTCTGAGAAAGTTCATTGATGTGGATCCAGGTGTGGCGATTCTCACTATATTTTGTATGTGCCTTAAAATTCTACTTATGTAAGCGAAGAAAAAGAATTGAAAAGAAAGTATGAGTACATCTTAATTCTATAAATCTAACTTTTTTGACACATTGGGTGTATACTCTGCATAATAGATGTAGTTTTACAGATTACGAGGTAGTCTATTAGTACTTACGACTACAAAGTCATTTATATGAACTGCATGAATATAAGTCAATACATACCCCAGTAAGCAAGCTTGGGAAAAACACATTAGAATATATCAGCACTCAATAGCGTGACATATATAAATAAGGAGTTGTAATCCTTTAGTTTTCTTTTCCTAAAAGTTAATACATAATTTTAGAACTTCAGGTTGTTCATAATCTATTTTCTTATCTTTTTGATTGATCAGAACATTTTACTATTCAGATGTATGTTGTTTGCAGTCACTGCCCAGGCACCCCATCACCACCACCAATAGATGGTGTCATCTGCCCCAAAAAGAAGTTCCTTGATAATTTCCGTAACCGCAGTGACAGCATAGGGGAGATTTGCGACACTGGAAACAGAGGTAAGTGTTAGCTAGTAGAGTGTGATATAAACTTCGGCAACTCTGTTACTGTGGGCATTGACAAATTTTAACTAGTTGCAGAAAGATACGGTCCCATAAATCTTTGGGTGAAATGGTATTAAATTTATGATTGCTATGGAAATAAAAAACAAATAGATATGTTTACATATGAAATAATCATCAGTAGAAAATAGGCTTTGCTGGGTTTTTTGACTGGATAGTGGATTTTTTTTTATTACAGGCATATTAATACTATGAATAAGTAAAATATTCATAGAAGTAAAGTTGAATAGAGATATACATATATAATGAAAAAAAGTAAACTATGTGACAAACAAGGAGCTCTAAAAAGATACCCATTTAAAAATTCAAAGTCATCATCATTTCTTTTCAATAGTGATTATTCGATAAATCTTTGGTAAGGGATCATTCACAAATGACGTCATCGGATTTTCGGGCATTTCTTACTGCCCCGGGGGCCCCCCCATGTCATTGTGAGTCATTATTCTTCCCCACTTTTTTATGTCTACCCTACCCCCAGAGTCCAGGATAATGTCATTTTTCTCTGACACCCCCACCCGACCCCCATCCCCCATTATCATTCGTCATCTTTCTCTCCACCCCCACCTTCACGATGACGTCATTTGTGAACGATCCCTAACTGAATGCAGATTTGTGGTTGTTGTGTTGTTAGACTGCCAGACACAGATTTTCAATATCTGGCAATACTGATGCAGGAATGAAAAAAACAATGAGTAATGGTTGTAGTCATAACTACATAGCATATTGATGGCAACAATTATATATGTTGCATGACATGCTATCATGTCATGTTATTTTACTTGTTTGATGAATTTACTGTATCTTTATGGTAACTATATGACATAGGTAAACAACAATCTACAGGTATTACCGGAACAAAATTAATTTTCTACTGGTCAAGACTATTTATAGGGAGATTCTTGGGGATGGGCTGTTGAAGGTCAAATCGAAAGTAAATGCACGTTGTGACTGCTTTTAGCACTTGTAGTAGATGTCAGGTAAAAATGTCTTTGTTCAGTTTATGTAACTGACTAAAACTGTACTTGTACAAGCCAAGTTAAAAACGAGTAGCATTCTAATGAAAACTCATCTTAAAGCTGTAGGAAAAATGGAAATGTTGATGTATGCATATACATTATATGCTTATATTTTTGTTTATTACTTATTTGTTAGTTCAAAAATTCAATAAATAAAAGACTGATGTGTGGTTCTTATATTTTTTTTCTGAAGAGGACAATATTTTCTTGAATCAATCAGTCAAGGAAACAAATTACTACAATTGTAGATATATTTGAACCAGCCCTAATCAATTCTCAATTTGAGTGTGTGGCCTGGCTGCCCAGTCTATTTCTCAACCGTAGTCTCCAGGCTTTTCTATATTGGATGTGTTTCATCTATACCTAGATGTGATAGATCTTTCTGCATGACTTTGTCCCATGTCAGCCTTGTTCTTCCCCTGCCTCTCCTTCCCTGCATCTTGAGCCCTCTCTACTCCATTAATCCATCCAGAGCTGTGTCAATCATTACCCAGCCATCTCACTCTAAAAAATGCCATGCTTCTCTTTTTTACTAAGACGGAAGATGGTCATGTGAACATTACATAATCAAATGATTTTCGCTAGACGTACCGTGCATTTCTTACAACGGACGTCGCATTAACAATTGGGGAGATAGGTCACTTCTTACGTACACAGTAGGAGCTGCGCCTTATGAAAATCGTTCGCTCTACTCTAGCTGTTTTTGCATTATGACTTTGTTGTGGGGTATCTTTATGCAGACTATTATTAGTGGTAGGAATATCCATAGAGTTCGTAATAAGTCACTCTACCACTTACAGTTCAACACACACACACTGACGCTGCGGCTTCCATCATGGAGCCTTTGACCGAAGTGACAAATCTGATGTAGTTACGTAGTGATCTAGTTATGTCACATTGGCGCACATTGGAAGCTCAACCTCAACCAGGGCAAGAGTATCCCCCCGAGTCTGCTCCATCTGCTTTCTGCCAGGAACTCCACCTGGCGGATATCAAATTCGCACCAATGTGACGTCACTACATCAGATTTGTCACTTCGGTCAAAGGCTCCGTGATGGAAGCCGCAACATCAGTGTGTGTTTTGAACTGTGAGTGGTAGAGTGACTTATTACTAACTCTATTTGTTGTGGGGTGTTAGAATTTTGCGATGGTTGATAGAAAATAAAAATTATGGTTGATTAATTAGGCATAGTTTAATGTTTGTATGGCCACTATAAAAGCACCATATTCCATGTATTAAGTACTACTTGTTGAGTCATTGAGCATAACCTCTAAGTTCTAAGTAGCTGATGTTCATGGATTGATTACCTATCTGTGTTATTCATTTTTGTGTATTATAAATATCACTAGACAATAATAAAAATCTAAAAACTGTGTTCATCTCTTATTCCATACCATAGGACAATTATCATTCTCCTTGATGTCAGCACATTGCTACTAATGCACACTGTAATTCCATCTGTACATGCAATGACATCATTGACAAATACCTTGATTATTCCTGAGCATAATAGTTCACAGTATATTATTTGTTATATTTCACATTACAAAATGTGAAATGTTTGAATTATTAGTAAGTAGAGAATTGTTCACATATGTAAATTTAAAATGCCCATAATAATTTATTGTTGCAGGTCGTAGTTCCAGTTTCTCTTCCAAGGTGGTGAACTACATGCGTAAGAAAGAGCATGACCCGAATCCGGACCTGCGATTCCGCATGCGCTCTGGTACCATGCATACGGACATTCTCAAGGTAACTGTGGTCTGTCTGGCATGACCTGTTATAAATTTTATAGTACAACATGTTACACATGTATTTCTATGTGTGTGAAATGTTGCATAAAAGAAAGCTGTGCCATTTACTCATTCTAAAGTGTATTTAACAAAACAAAATATTTCTAAATTTTGAATCTCTGCTGTGGGTTTTAATAATCATGCATTCTGCTGTGGTTAGAAATCCCTCATAAAGCTTTATTTCATATAACTGTGTTTGGAGCATTGAATTATTGAAATTGAAACCAAAAACCTAGGTATTTATTATTTGAATTTCAATGATTTATTAAATGCTTAACCCTTTCCCTACAACCGCAAAAATTATTTTTCTGCTCTCATGCCAGAACCAGCTTTTTACGTGATTCAAAGTTCTCATGGCGAGTTTTCCATTGTCGATATAGAAATATAATCCTTAATAGCTCTTTTAATGTTCAACAGAACATTTTCACATTTACACCACATATTCAGAAAAGGGTCTAGTTTCTTATTTTTACCAAAATAATTACATGTATATACAGCATCAAGTTCGTGTTTATCAATTTCGAGTAATCGTCCATTAGTTTGACAGTTCATGTAAGTGTTCACTACGATGTAAATCAATGAGGATAATAACAATTACAATGTAGATGCTACAAACGTATAGTGTATCCTTCCTATAATTTTTATTTTGAAATTTAGTACCAGTTTTTAGAAAATTTTACTCCATGAATTTGCTGTCAGCATATTAAAACCTGAACTCTTAAATGTAATATATCTACAAAGTTTGTGTTTTGTATTATTTTCATTATCAAAATGCAGTACAATCAATAGAGAGACAAGTCAAAAACATGAACTATTAGTTGTAATATATTGACAATCTATTACAACACAGAAAAAAAATATGTTCCTAATAGTGTGGATCTCATCATTAATGCAGGACCCCTTTTGAACAGCACCTACATGTACATACGCATATTTTCACTCCAGCCAAATATTACTGTATAATAATAATAATCCAACAATGACCTTTGTCAGAGAATAAAAAAGCCTCACTTTGAGACATCATCAGATGTTTAAAAAATCGTCTGCTCATGAAGTGGGTCTGTATTTGCGGTTTGTTTGCAGCGGCCGCTGTTGCGAGAGCGCTTGCTGGCGCCGTGTGATCCTCCTCCAGTGAAGGCGCCTCCCGAGTTCTCCGTGGGCGGTGTGAAAACCTCAGCCAGCGCAGGCCCGTAAGTCACCAGACATTCATATATCACTTGTTCTCTCGTTTGCTAAATCAGTAAAGAAAAGCATAACTTCCATTTGTCAATAATATCCAAATGCATAGGAGATTATACAACATCATTGATATTTATGCAGTGATTGGATGTAAAATCTTGACTTAATATACCGTATACAACCATCCAAGTGCCCACCCTCGTGTAACAGCCCTCCCCCCTCTTTTCGTTTAATGTCTTGAAGAATTATGTAGTAACTGCACTCCCGTGTAACAGCCCACTCCCCAGTTTGAGAAAATTTCAATTTAACGGCCCTGGACGCTTGGATGGTTGTATACGGTAGGATTATTTGAATATTTCTAAAAGCATAAATAAACACAGCTGTTCCAATCATTGTCCATATGTCTCTTTAAAAAATGGCCATTTCGAAAAGTTTAAGTCTGAAAATGTTGAAATTTTCTTTAATTAAGTGTGCACATCTTTCCAAGCTTTGTAGAAACACAAAAATTCTCATGTGGGTGAGACATTTTAGTGTGAATCATTTCCATTAATTTACAGAATAAGTGTCCAGGGCCACGGATAAGAGAAAAATCATACTTGTCCATAGGACGGGTATCCTGAAAAATATACACGTCCTAACTAAGATTTAGACGTCCAAATCAACAAACTCCATGTTAATGGAATTGAAATAATTATATGAGGTGACAGAATACTCTTCCATAGGACAAGTATCTCAATATTTTTACCCGTCCAGACAACGCAGATACCCGTCTCGGACGATAGGACGGGTATTTATCCGTGGCCCTGAGTGTCTAAGGAAAAAAATCTATTAGAGGCCAAAAAGTAGGGGAATAAAATTTGTGTCAGGACAATTAACTTTTTTTTTAATCAATACCTAGCAATAGTTTTGGACAGTCCCTTAATTCGGATTATGACAGAAAAATAAAAACAAGGATCAAGTGGACATGAAAATGGCCGCATAAGATACAATGTACTGACACCAAATAAATAACTTTCTCGTCCAAATACATAGGCAATTGTTTCTAAGAAGAAAAAACTAAATCATATTATATATGGATTGACTGTACAATAATATTTTTATTTGTGCAATATTTTTAAAATTTGCAATCTGTGTTCATGTATATCTTGTCATCTAGAATTTCTAAGAATATTTGGTGTTGTATATGTAATTAAGTCGTTAAACTTATCTGGTGTATCATGCTTTTTTTCTATTCAAGTTTTAGAAACTTTTAATCTGAAATAGATCCAGTAGCTAATGATATAATTCGTTGGAAATACAAATATGAATTATATTAAAATTCCAGCGATATAACTATGCTGTACATGTATATCCAAATTTATCTTTTATCAATTAGATTGGTTTATTGGCTTTATTACAGCCCAAACTCGCAGGCCTCTGACAATTCATCAATGAGGTGCGCCGTTGTGAAGTCCTGTATAGACCACATCTTCGAAACGGAAGTGATGAAGTTGCACCTTGAGAAAGACCAGAGACCAAAGTCTTCTGAGGAGAGTCCATCCCCAAAACCCGGCCTTCTCAATGCACAGAATATACAGGTGAGCATTTAGAAATTCAGCAAGTCTCAGACTCTTGTAAGTTGGAGTTCGATTCACCAGATTTTGTTTAACTTAAAAGTTGTGGGTTGTGGATGTTGAGCAAACTCATTCCTAGATTTGCACACAGCTCCGTAGCACTGTCATGTCAGTTGGCTACAGGTCAAAGGTTTTATTGTTGGCCTAGTGGGGCAAAAGCCCGGGCAGAACACTGCAAGATTTAGCATGCTACCAAAGGAATAAATAGCACTTCAGTTTTTACCGTTGAAAATTACAGTAGAAACTAGAAACAGATAACTGGATTTATTCCTTCAACACAACGTCAACGCTTTGATAATATGCTTCTATTCATAAGTTGATATCAAAGACATTAGTATTCTAAGTCTTTTCAGTGTTTTGTTCATGTAGACTACTTCCTACTGATTAACGCATTACTTGACGTTGCTGTCATATCATGCAATGTATGTAGATGTAATCAAACCACTACCTTCCACATTGGCAGACTGCCTTGCACTCGGTGTCATATCAAGACATTGCCAATTACTGCCATTTCCTCACACGGAGGAGGCCTTATAACCTTGCATAATTGGTAGAATAATGCTAACTATAGCTTTCTTTCTAATGATTACATACTGTATTCGTTCTAATAAGCGCACAGTGCGCTTCCACAAAACAAATTTTTAGTAAAAGAACAAAAAACAATGATGTGTAATAAGCGCACCCCAACAATTTTTCACGGTTCATACATTTCTAAGCCAGGCAAGGTTTATAGTCATTGTGACCATCCGGAAGTTGACCACTCAACCGCCTTCTCAAGCACATGCCTTCCACAGTATACATATATTGCAATTCGCCGCGCATTAATATGTGACTGGGGAAAACCCATGATAAAATCACGAAGTTAGTAATAATACAACGGGTGCGTTGTGTTTGGTCACATCCGATTTTGCCTGGCTTTCAGTACTTTCAGTATTTTGATTTCTTTTATCGCTCGTTTCGAACGCTAAATGTCAACATGTATGAACCGCAAACATTGTTTCACAACACGCTCAGCGTGGTTATGTGGTTATCGAAATAATACCGGCATGTTAGTCTAACAATATGGAGTCGGGTAAGTGAAATCTTTTGCTCACTTAATGGGGCAGGTGCGCTTATAAGAACGAGTACGGTATATCCGCATGTAATGATAAAAAATCAAAGTGTAATGGGAATATTATGTAAGTGACTTTTCTTGAAATCCTTGTACATTTCAATTTACATGAAAATTGATTAGGAAGGTTAAATGGTGAGCATGTGCATTTTATGAACTGAATAATAGAAGAAACATAAGGAGACAGTATAAACTGTAGTCTTATTGTGTGTCCAAGCAAAACACCTTTGTGTGAGCATGACACCTGTTTAGTTTGATCAAGACTTCCGAAACAACTTACTTGATCGATTTCAATCAATAATGAAGAATAATAGGGCCTTGTAAACAAAACAAAAATGCATTGTGTACGAGGAACTTGATATTTTTTTTTACTCATAGTGCTAACGATTTCTTTAAGGTAAGTGTGAATTAGAAATCAATATTGCATTACGGTACATTGGTTCATGGAGAGTGACAACTTTCATTGTCATTTAATTGTTTCAGCATTGTAGATGATCATGCAATGAGGGTTGTGCTTGTATTGTTCGGACATGCACAATGCCCAATATACGTGTATAAATCAATGGAGTTACAAAATGAAAGTTGGACTAAAAGCTGTACATCCTATTAGCGCCCCAGTGACGTGTGTTGTCCAGGTGTTGCTGTGCAACAGCAAATTGATTCTTAACAAATAGACGTGAAGAAAACAATGAAAAAGTTAATGTGCAAGTGATTGTACCTTTATTCATTCCTAGAATTTTATACTTTCCTCCTTCATAGAAGTTGTTTCATGTGTGTTTCTGCATATAAAAGGTTAAATTGCCTAGATGCTGAAGAACTTGCATAATGATGTCAGTTATTAAAACTAGTTGTTTTACTAAGTATATTCAATAGCTCTGAAAGTAGCAAGTTTCAGATATTGCAACTGGTTGCATACATGTAGGTACTCGATTAATTAAACTGTTTGATTTGTTCATAAAGCACAATGTTTCTAGCAATAATGAATCACCTGTTTGTATATGATGATTATAAAAGTGGTGGCCGAATGGAAAATTTTAACATGTTTAAAAAAACATTTGGATGAACATTCATGATTTATTTTGATAATTCAAATGCCCAATTTCTATAGATACATGATCAGTTGTAAGCCTTGAATACAGGACACAAGACAACTTCTGGGAAGATGGTTCAAATCTTATATTATGCATGTTTAAGAAAACATACTATTATAAGTGTGAAGATTTCATGCACCAAGAATGTAAGGTTTCATACATATGTGGTCGTGGCGATGTAGGTGATTACCATGACTACAGATTACATAGTATTGCATATATATGAAAATATGGCTTTTGATGTGTGCTGAAAGTAAAATTAAGCCCACAAAGTCCCAACTCTTGAACATTTCAACATTTTTCATCAAGACAGATTTTAAAAATGTTTGTTCCCTTTATTCTCAAACCAGGTATTTAGTAAAGTTCATGTTGGTAAACATTTACTAAAATGGCTTCAATGAACTCAAGTCTAAACTTCACATTCATGTAACAAGTTCATTTTAACATCATGCAATAACGGTACCCTCCCATTGTGCCTGGCGAACATTGATTGTATACAGTTAACATGACACGTTAATACGTAGAGCTAAGTTATATGAGAGCAACAGTGTGTAGCCACATGCATCTATTATGGATAGCAAGCCTTACTTTTAGTGGATACAAGTGTTTTTGAGGTTACTCCACCATGAAGATACTGAAGTACACAGTAGACTAACAAAACTCTATAGAACAAGATGGTGCTTCGTAATTAGATGTAATGATATTTAAAGTGTGCAGACTCTTTGTGTTTTGTGCAACATGTTGCACATACGACGCGCTTACCAGCTTTCCGTGATTGAGAATCTGTGATTTGACTGATGCTCTTTGTAGCGGCAGATCGAGGGTCTTATGAAGACAGACAGTGTGGGTGTGGACGGTGCGGGGGCAGAGCGCCATCATGGCACGGGGCCTCGGGGGGAAGCGACGCCTACCAGCAACGCTCCTATACAGATGATGCATGACCAGGTCAGTGCTCACGCACACACCTGCTAACGAAACCATGCTTTACACAATCTGTCACATATCTTCTAAATGTTGTACATTTCAATGGAAAGAACCAGTTCCAAGTAAAATTTAAATATAGATTTGTGCAATTCGGATTTCATATTGGGCTGTAATCTAAAACCAAGTATCGAATGCTACAGGGTGTTGAAAATATTTTGATATGAGAAAGATGTCCACAAACCAAATTCTGACTATTAGGCCACGGTAACTTGATTCTATGGATGACGAAAAAATTGCCCGTAAAATTTTCCACGAGGTGGGTAAGAATAATAAAAATAAAGCGCATGGTCAATAGCGGGCAGGAAGGGGGGAAAATAAAAATAAATGAATATCCGAAGGAAAGTTTGGGATGGGGGAATAAAAAAATATTCAGTAGTCACTGTACCAATGGTCATTTTGGTCTTTATTTAGTAGGTATGGGTCAATGTGTATTTCCATGAAAGGTGAAGACACTAGTCAATTCCGTGCACACTCTCTCTCAGCCCGTTAAGGCCTATGGGGTCGATCACCAGGTCATAGCCAAGCATCAAGTATTACTATCAGACCACTGTATAATCCTTCTATGGTCCTACCATTTGCCTGGTGCTGACCCATCTAAGGGTGGCCTTGAGGCTTGACTCGCCCATTTGGACTCTCAAAGGCTTTACCCAAGAGCCACTCATGCTTCTACGGGAGTGCTACATGTGGAATCATTTGTGTGGAGAGGACATCAGGTACGCAGGTGACTAACCCTAGCCCTACATGTGCAGCTGCTTTAATACCCTGTATACCTAGAAAGAGACACCTAGGAGCAGATATGCGCTGTACATGTATATCACGGCTACCTTAGCCCTCGTAGGTAGTGAAGTAATTCCTTGTCTGATAGGTGTATGAGTCCCGGGTTAAGGGCTGAAATAGCCTTACCCCAACCAGTCAAAGTATGATGATGGGTCTTATCATAGGGTATGTCAATATTTACATCTAGGTATATCTGGAAAGCTCAAATTCTGTCACACAACAAAGGAAACTCACTCATGTGTTAAAATCGGCATTTATTATCGCTCAGCCATCAACATTTGTCTTAGTTTTACTATGATTCCGGTTGTCAAATCAATTGAACATTACATTTGTCACCTGCCGTTCTCAACTAAACAAATGTGTAAGCCATTAGTAATGTTTTTCATCACATCTATTACGAATGCTTGCCAGAAAATAAAAAATAAAACTTACTAATTTTAAGAGGAAACATATACACTTCCCGTGAGGCGTAATATCCCTCGCACCTGCTTTAAAACCGAAACCGAATGCATTGGCGTCCTTGGTAGCGTGACGTCACTGGCAAATATGGCGCCATCGGGCGACCGATAGAATAAAAACATGGATTTTTTAGCTGAATCGTCGGCGAATATAAAAGCACACGCCATTTGAAAGATTATTTATCTATCGGGGGTTATTTCAATGCATCGGCGCTCTAGTCATCCATAGAATCAAGTTACCGTGGCCTTATTTTGTATACATTTAACAAAGGATTACTGTAATTAATCCTCAGCTGACATGTAGTCCATGATTACCAATCAACTGTTACTTGGGCTTAGAGAAAAAAAATTTCCCAAGATGGATGTCTGATTTACCTGAACTCAGTGATCATGTGTCTTGATATGTGGTGTGGTTGATTTTAGCTAGTGTTATTCTTTATTCTAGCTCCATTTACATGTGTTACCTGGGTGGGTTTTAAGCTTATTTTTCTTAAAAGTGTCAGCTAATTACATTTTGAAACATCGAAACTGTCTAGATATGTCTGGCTGTGATTGATGTATCATATCTTGTTTCTAACTGAAGTTTTATTTTAATTCGAAGAGTAAACTGTACTATTATTAGGTGTTAATCAGGTGTGGATTCTTTTTTTGTTGTCATATGATTTAAGTTCTAAAAGTGGCTGCAAAATGACCCAAGGGTTAAGTGCTAAGAAATCAATAACACTAAAAAATATTAATGGATGTGATCAGTAGTCTGGCAAACCGTGTTGTTATATTAATTCTCAAGTTGATAACCATGTTAGGAAGCCAGTCTAAAAAAAATGTTATCAGCATGCTTTGTGTACACATGGGGGTCTCCCATACAAATCTATAATGTCGTTCATTAGGGTCAACATGCTCTACTTTATGGCGTTTTTTCCTAAATCCATAGTGAGCCCCCGTTACCATAATAGCAATATTGACAGAAGTCCTACGTAAATACCTATTGTATTTGTATAATATAGATTCAGTGCAATCGATTAGATATGGACACCATAACCATTAGATACGGACACCGAACCTTATAAATGATACAAAGCTTCTACCATTTCATTATGCATGTACTTGTGGTATCATGATTCAATAGCATGAATTTGTTTTTGTTTCGCTATTGTACTACTTCATGGATAATAGGGTTGTTAATTTTATCTCCGTGACAATGTCATGTATATCAACATACATAAACATATACATAGATATATAATATCAAACAAATATTACTATACAAAGTGGTCCAGGCTTATAGAGTTACCAAAATAAAGCCACTTGGCTTTTGAATCCCATAAGGTCATTGTTACCATGTATCATTAATAGTTTATTGGCAAAAGAAATTGCTATTGGTGATAGTTAATTAACTCATAGTATGCATTGAGAAAAAGAATGCACTGTGAGATTGCATAAGGGGGTGAACGAGTGTTATTGAGTGTCTATGCATGTAGTAATCACTTCTCCCCATGTCCAGTACGTTATAACTTCTGTATACCGTATTGAAATATTACTGCTGATTAACTTACATGCAACTGTAATGGATGATATGAAAACTGCATTATGGCAATATTTGGATGTTATGGAAATATGACTAGGAATTTTGAAGTGGCTAGTTGCAACAACAAAGCATTATTGAAAAGAGCACACCAGAAGGTCATGGTTTCGATTCCTGGTCGTGTCTGGTGATGAGTGTTGAGCAAACTTTCCCCTAACAGGTTGTAAAATAGGTACAGGTCAGCCTAGTAATTAGCACGTGTGAGCTATGGCAGCAAATGCTGTATGCAGCCAGTGTTGTATGCTCCCCAGGGAGAGTTGAAAAGTTAAAAACGTTGAGTGTCAAACACGCCAATGACCTGGTGTAAATGAGTCAATGGAGCAGTACAGTCCCTGGATAGTAGACTGTAAACTTCGACATTTATACAGACTAGCCGGCCCGCGTCCTACGGACGCAAATGGATAGTCCATCAATTTATAACAGCACGACGATTAATCTCAACAGTCGTCGGTTTTGGTTTCGAGTAGGCGGGGACGTTATGTACGATATGTACCGTTCCGTGCTCCGTTGGAGACTAAATCTGGTTAATTTTGATTAATTGTGCGTGTAATTGTTACGTAGTTGTCGCACGTCCGACGTGCGATGTCATTCGAGTTGTGAAACTATTATCGGGACATCGTTTTACCGGAAATGTAAGCGGTCTAAGTAGAAAACCGTTTAATGACTGACATTTATGAAGCAGTTTTCAAATTAAGAGAGATTGAAAACGCACAGTGATTATGGGAACATTGAAATAGTAGTAAGGCAGGGAACGCGTCTAGGTTTGAAGCGCAAAACGGCACTGGTGGGTAAAAAATGTCCGAAATTCGAGATTCACTACGGGGGCGCCGCTTTCGAAGCAAGGTCAGTAATTATATATTAATGATTTTCTTGTTTTACAAGATCATGATGATATGATTAAAATGGACAGTGGTTTAAACATCAAGCTAATGAAGGTCAGGGGCACGAATACATGTAGGAGGAAAATCATACTTGTCCATAGGATGGGTATCCTGAAAAATATGCCCGTCTTAAATAAGATTTACAAGTCCAAATCATCAAGTTCCATGTAAATTCAATTGAAACTGATTGATGGGGTGACAGAATACTTGTCCTATCATGACAAGTAGCTCAAAATTGTTACCAGTTCTGACAACATAGATAAAAGAAATCTATCATTATTTTTTATATGCTAGAAGATTGTTCAACCAATCTTTATCACAACATAATAATTATCAATAGTATATTCAGCCATATATTTTGAAATATGGAACACAAATCTTTCTTCAATCGCTTTGTTTTATACCGAAATCTAGTATAAACTGTACAACAACATAGACATGGAAATCAAACACATACTATCTACTACTGTGGCGGCTTCTCATTTGCTCAAAATGGTTTGTACTAAATGGACTAGAACATTATCAACAATGATGGTTCACACCTAACAATCCCAGACAATATTGTTATGAACAGGTTGGAAATGATGTAGTATATACAACATTAGTGTCAAATGACTGCACTAGTTTCACTTGTAACAAATAGGAGGAATTACCAGGGTATGCTTGAGTGTACCCCACCTATTTTACAAGTACACATGTATTCTACTCACAGAGGCTTTGTTTGCAGTGTACATGCAAGTCTGTAATTCTGACAGGACTAAAGGGATTGTGTATGATGCAATAATGATATAAGCAACTAACTAATACTTGCCAAAATCTATGTATTTTGTTAAAACATTTATTATTGTCTCAATGCGTTTCCATTCCTTGTTTATTTTTAATTTTGTGTATGTTATTGCAAAATTATTACAGTGTATAAATCATGCTTGACCAAATTATGTAATATTAATATGGTATACTGAATTATGATGACTTTAATATAAATAGTTCAAAATTTGTGATTTGGCGCCGTAACAGAAAATATTTGATGATATAGGTTGATATAAGTTGAACTCTATATTCAGGTATGAAAATAACCTTTGATAATTGTAATAATGAATTTGAATCCAACTGAAGAAATTTTACTATATCTATTGTAGAAAACCACACAAAATTCACTACATTAATGAACCAAATAAAATAAAATAATAAAAGCTGTAAAATAAAATAATTGCTGTAAAACCAGGTTTCAATAAACCACATGCTTATCCAAAGTATTTTTTGATGTTCTGAAGAAATAAACGCAAGTAAATTCAATTTGATTTCAGCTTTGTAGTCCTGAATGATTTTTAGTTGGTGTATAAATTTTAATACTGTTAAGTTTTTTAGTGGAAGTTTTGATTGGCTCATTAGATATGATCAATGCATTTATGTTATGACGTTTTTGCACTCACAAGGTAATGTTGTTTTATCAAGATTGTTTATCTAATATCGTAATATATTGGCATGCGCCATACCACATATGCAAAAGTCTTCTAACAATATTTCAGGTGCAATTCTCTGAACATTTCATAAGAATGTTTTCATTATGGCTAAGATTTTATGTTATTGTCCCCATTTTTTTTTTTGCAGCATCCTCTCACACGTCAGTATTAAAAAAAATAATGTAAAATCATTGTTGTATGTCTTTCACAGAATTCAATATCTTTTTGATAGCGTAGAGTTTGTTCATGTGGACATACAGACATACAGATCTTTGAAAGATATGAATTATTTAAAAAATGATTGCTATTGGTATGTATATGTTGATTACGTTTTCCTGTTTATGTCACCCTGAACCTGCACCAACCGAATGTTTGATCCAGTTTCTAGTCATGTCATTATGACATGCATAATGTTGTTTACTTCGATTATGAGCCGTTGAAACATTGAATTATCATTTTAAGTATCAAATTACTATTAGCGCAGGCACATGCTTACTAATTGAATTGTACATATTTAAAGTATGAAAGATAACTAAATGTACAGTAGTAGCAATGCAAAATTGTCAACAGAAAGGAACTGTTGCTGTTAAGATAAGTCATCAGTCTATGAAGGACGCAGCGTTTATAAGTTTTTAAGCATTCAGCTTTAAAAATATTCCATACATTCAATGAGATTGAATTGCGTGATAAGAAATTTAAAGCATGTTTTTAAACGCTATAACCTGACACAGATATTTGCTGCAGGGTCACAGCAGTCTAGAGGTTGCATTGATAACAACAGTGGGACTTGTGTAATATTGACAGGGTGTCGCAGCTATATTGATCATAATTTATCACGTGTTTGCTGCTAAAAGTTACAATTTCATTTTATTTGTAATCCTGTTATTGGTTGCCCACTGTTTAATAGCGTTAATGAAATTTATCACTACCCAATGTTTACAGCTCAACTGTTGGTCAGGATAATAATTATCTGGATTTATGGTAAGTGGAAAATATGCATATTTAATTAGACTGACTAACAGTTTCTGGGTATCATTGGCACAAAATTGGTGCTAGAGTTATCTCAACTCAATGTGTTTTACATGTATATTGCTATGTTTACATATATTTTATTTCATTCACTAGGAATGAATTCTGGAATTGAAAAATAAATCCTGATAATTATATGAGAGTTAGGTTAGTGAATATCATTATCTTAACATGTTAAGTTTGACAATACTTATTTGTTTTCAACATTTATTTGTTTATTTCATTTAGCATATGATTTCCTTTTAGAATATGTGCAGGACGTAACAATGGTCCCGATAATGATTTTATTTCTACCTTTTGGCCAGTAAATGATTTCTGATCTACTTCTTTTGAAAATTATTAGAAATGATTTGAAGTAAAATGCTGCGTTGATCATTATTCCACTTAAGAGAGAGGGGGTTTTGGTCAAGTTTCTGACATTCTACTTTTCAGCTCACCTGTCACTTGCGACTCTGTTAGCTATTATGATAACCTTTCGTCAGTCGTTTTTCCGTCGTCCCAAAAGCATACACACAAGCTGTATGCATGTATGATCATCATTCATCTTGAATCATGCCCATGAGGGGGAATTGAACATAGAAATCATTGACTATTTGTATTGATTTCATATTTTCCTCCCATACATATACATGTAAGGTAGTTCTCATTTTGGGCTAGACAGGGCAAGAAGAGTTTAATTGAGGTCACTACTAGAAGATTAGTGACCTAATTGCACCTCTTGCATTCTATATCCTTTCTACATGTATGTACAATGTATGATGTTAATATGTCATCTATTGATTAATATTAAATCATTTGAAAAACTTCATATATTATACACAAGATGATTTAGTATTTGACAGGTGAGCGATATAGGACCATCATGGTACACTCTTAGTTTTGATGGTCTGATTTTATTGCACATGCTAAAACTTTTCATATCAGAATTTGACTACCCGTATTTACAACATGTATTTGAATATTTCATTAAAAAGGTACTCAACAATATTTGATTTTATATATTAATGCTATGATTTAAATACTTCCTATATGTATAAAGATATTATTTTATGGCATATAAATGTAATTTTTCAATAAGTATTGATGATGTCAAACATCTAATGTTTCCACTTTTGGGGGGAGGGTTACAAAAAAAGTTCTTCAGATATGCAAAAATTCCATTGTGAAGGCAATACCGTTTAGGTTCAAGTTGAATGGAAATGTTAACTTTTCTTTACTATATCATGGTGTAATGATTTCAGTTTTTTTTTTTTATTTTTGCCTACCACAATAGCATGAAACGGCCAAATAGATTTTGTGCAATAAAAATTTAAAGATAGTTGTATGCAGCTGTTATTATTGATAACCTATGGCAAACTACACTTGAATTGCTGTATTTTGAAGTTCCAACTCATGATACATTTATACAATCTATTGTTATCAATGATAAATCAAGTACACATTTATTGAGCTACTGTATGTTAAGTTGTCATTTGAAAACTTAGAATTGTATCATTATGTACAAAAGAGATTCTTATACTATGGATTATTCCTATTTGCAGGTACATGTAGTTCTGTTTATGTTTTCAATGTCGAAGCTAATTTTATGCTACACTTAGCTTCTTTCTGATTATTAGAAATGTTCAACAAAGTTTGAATTAATTCAAGTGAATACTAATTTAGATCTGCTTGATTTGCAAGTCAACTCTTTGTAGTGACTTATGTATCCGTGAACTAAGCACCCAAGAACATGTTCATAGATATAGCTTCAATACTCATGATAAAAACTTTTACAAACTGCAAAAAACTGATTTAAAATCTTTTGGGTCAATTTGTTAAGAAAGTGGGTATTTTCTTGCTGTTTAGACTGGTCTACAAATAATTTTAAAGGTTTATCAAAGTTGACAGAATTAGAATTTTCTAAGGAAAGTTGTATCAAATTATGTAAGATTTGTTTTATTAATTATGTATGCTTTCGTGACTAAGTGGATAGGAAATTGGACTCGTGACCAGAAGGTCATTGGTTCGATTTCCAGTTGGGTCTGTTGGTGGGTGTTGCGTAAACTTGTACCTAAATAGTTGCAAATCGCTTAGTGGCATCTACAAGTTGATTAGGTACAAGTCTATGGGTTGAAAGAGTGAGTCACTAATTATGTGAGTGATTAGCATTATGCACTGAATGTGCTTCCTGACAAGTATGTGAGAAATGATCAATTGATAAAT
>CM032665.1:6952648-6986059 GCA_019095985.1 Streblospio benedicti | reverse complement strand
CTTGTACTGTCCGTTTGTTACAGGGTAACCCTGGATACCACCATACCGGGTACTACCCCTCCTCGGTGGCTGGTGGGAATGTGTCCACCATGTCGCCTCAGCAGACCTACATGGGGGCTCACGACACTCACCACCCCATGGACAGTCCCAACGGAGAGTCGGTGAGCACATATAATCTTAACTGCACCCTTCTCGCATGTATGATATATTGAAACGGATATTTATGTTTTTTTCTAAAGGAAAAGTTTGAAAATTTGAAAATGATTGATAGCTATAAAGATCCAGCCTACAGAAATTTAAAATCCTTCATCTACCGTATGCCCGTGCATAAAAGCCCATGGGCTTAACATCGAAGATGGGCTTAATGTTCGAATATAAGCCCATGGGCCAATAAGTGAGAATAAAAATATTTTTCCCAGCCAAAAAATCGATGAAAATTGATAGTTACATGCACCCTGAACCCAGATGAGTGACCAAAGACACGTGAAAACAAAGTAACACACCTAAAGAAATCCTGTGCTCGTATGCGTACACATACGGTCATACCATGATCATGCTTTTGGGCGATATTAGAAGCTCTGGCATGTTTCACTATTTTCCATCAATGGTTCAGAATGAACATCGATATAAACCTTCGGCGGGAGCTTGAATCAATGTTTGAAGATATATATTTGTGTTAATCTGCATCTAGAATACACCCAAAGTGAGAATTAACAAATAATATATTTTTTTCAAAACAAATCTTACCGGCATAGTTCTTGTTGCAAGCGAAGCGTGATTCTCTAGGAGCTTTCCACAACACAACCTCGTTTTAATGCATTAGAAATCAATAGCGGACTCGGACTTCAACTGTTAAATGCTTTTCGGTATATCTCCAGTGCGTGAGTATGATTTATAATGGCGAACTTCCGGAGTTCAAATATTTATTAAATTAGGTTTGTGCGATGTTACCATGCTATGAAAATTCTTGTGACAATGACGAATATGAAGACAGCATTGCTAGAAAAGATATGAAACTAATAATTACCATTGATGATTAAAGGAAAACATTATGCACGTTGTCACAAGTCAATACACTCATCATCGCCCGCGTAGGTAGACTAGTACCGTACAGTAACACGTAAGAACCCATGGTTAAGAAACTTGTCAAAATCTAATGCTTATTCATCGCTAAATAAGGGGGTGGGCGTAGTATACGAATATACGCCCCTGGGCTTGTAAGCGGGAACTTTTTCCATTTTCAAAAGATCCAAAAAGTGCTGTTTTTTTCGGTTATAAGCCCATGGGCTTTTAATCTTGCGAGGAATACGGCATGCGTTTTTTTGCTGCTGATAATGCCCTAATGAGTCAGCGTATTTGAAGACTAGACTAATCAGGCTGTATCAGTCTCACACACAAGTGAGCAAAACCATACTGAGCAGTGCAGCATCTAGAGGCTGCTGGCTAGCAACTGCCTGTGCGTCACTAGCAGTGACAATTGATCAGTACCTGCTAGACTTGTGTTGATATCAATAGCCAATCAAAGTGGGCAGAGGGACCAATGAGAGACTAATTGCCTTGCGATGACCAAATGCCTGGTCTGTCACTGGGATCGTTATATTATCTCATTTTACAACATAATCGGGTATTATCAGCAATAATGAAAGGCATCTGTACTACGGATACTTGATTTATAATACTCGATGACTGTTGTGATCCATTCGTTTCACCACATTGTGGAGCACGACTTCAAATGTGTAATTTTCAAAGTCTTTTTCTTTTGACAACCTGACAAAAGATGTTTAAGAATGTGATCCATTATTATTTAGCAAACGAACTTTGTGTTTAATCGTGTCGGATAAACTTTATTCGTTCGATTAGGTGGCAATAGCATTCTTTACAAGCCGCTTTTTTGTGCAATAATCGTGTTTTTGCGCATTTCATGTGCTGTGACAAGTCAATCTCTAATGAAATTGTTAAATGTAATAAAAGTACTTGCGGCGGGGGGGGACACCCCCTCCTGCGCTTGAGGCCGAGGGGATCTCCCCGAAAATTTTAATTTGATGCATTTTTCTGCAATCTAGACTAGAGCGACTATTTGGCATAGACAGATATCTACATAGTGTTTCGCGATATTCATTCAAATATTACTTATATATGCCATAAGATAATACTTATTATATATCTGGAATGTACATCATGTAAAGGAATCATAATATTAATGAATGTGTGATATCTGCTCTGTATCCTTTTAATGCCACAATTAAATAGAAAATATTAGAATTCTGGTATGAAAAGTTTTAGCGTGCGATGAAATATTAGACCCACAAAAAAAGTGGTGTATCCAAAACTTGACTGAAACCCCCCCTCGCTCGAAATGGAATATCGTTCCATTTTTGCGAAGGGTGACAAAATATACATCATCCCTTACTTATATTTTTGTAAGATAAATATTACTTATGAGTCATAAAAATTATATGATCTATGGTGAGCGTAGACCAGTAGGATTATGGATTTATTTGTCTAGAAATTTGGTTATGGCTGATGAAGTTTCTTTCACCTTATGGAAAATGTCCTCTACATATAATTCTAAGAAATTGAGTCTTAATTAGGGAAATGAGGCGGGAATAAACGTTCGTTGCTAAATTTCGAGGCGTGGAGGCCACTATCTAGTTTCTACAGTGGCAGATTTGAGGTGGGTATGTGCAGGGTCTAAAGGATTTGAAAGATTGCAGTGTCAGGCATGGAGACAGGGGTTGCACCCCTTCCTTTCATTGTCCATGCAATTCCCCTCTAGCCTCCCCCAGCCCCTTGGCCCTGGGATGGAGTCATTAAAAAAAATTACAACATCAGTAATTTGTGATATTTAGTACTTACTATACTAAGATTGTACTAAATGATCATTATTGTAAGAACTATAGCTTATTACATGGAGAAAAAACATTAAGATTTTATTAAGATTTTTTTTAAAGATTTTGTCTGAAAATTAAGATTTTGATGCCTCTGATTAAGATTTTTTTTGCGGTGACAGGTTCACATCTATGCATATTAATGCACTGCAAATTGGACTATAGTGTTGAAGGCATGTGTTTGAGAAGGCGGTTGAGTGGTCAACTTCCGGATGGTCACAATGACTGTAAGCCTTGCCTGGCTTAAAAATAGCCTTCCAAGATCTGTCAAACTACCATTTTTGTTAAGTATATGTGGCGTAGGTAGTGTAGCGATATAGCTGAAATGAGTATTAAACGTGGAGAATATAAATGACCATAAATATTATTTTCATCACACTTGCAATGGATAAGGCTTTGTCTTTTGATACTGGATTTTATAGAACCAATATTTTTTTGGCTGAGCAATATCTTTATTTATTTTATTAACTTCTACTACTCTTCTGCAACATTACACCAAACATAAAACATAAATCTCTATACAAAAATTCAAAGTTCAAAACAGTTTTCGAGAACTATAGTCTCCTTTTCATCTTTAATATAGTTATTATAAAAAGGCGAACTTTTTCAAGTCAATTTACGATGATTTTTTTTGGAAGTCAAAATGATAAACATTTTTGTAAATTAACCCTTTGCCGGTCGGAAAGGCATTTATGCCTTAATGCATGCGAAAAAATGAGCCTAAAACATAGCTTCTTCTAACTCTCGTAACTATCAAAGCGTTTGTCACATGCATCATACAAAGCCACGTGGTGACTCAAAATCGCCAACTCCATTCATTAGTCTTCACAATATTTCGATATAACCACTTTTTGTAGCAAATAATACAATAAATTTAAAGAAGACATACTTATAGACGAAACACCCATTTTCGGAACCCTACTTTGCCCTCGAAATATAATAATATTTAGTTGTAAACTCCCATCGGTCTTAGTATCAAACAATCGGCCGTCCATTTTGCTATCTGTTTATAAACATCTCATTAGCATGCGGTGAACCCTGACCTCACAAAAATAATTTATTCCTTCATTATATTTCGTGTGTGTTTATGCCCATTTCTGACGCTGTAGCCTCTGCCAACAGCGTTTAACAAGCATAGCAGCATTGCAAAACACGCATGCTGGGACAAGGCTACTGTTTCAGCCAATCACAAGCGTTTTCGATGACAAAATTGACAGGTAACATGGGTAAGCATGGAAGGAACTAGACTGAAAATATTTCTCTGTAAAATGTAGATTTCAACGATAATGATGAAATGGAACCATTTATAATATCTACCAGTGTTTGGCGGACACGATATAGAATACACAAAGGAAAGTGTCAGGAATGTACTATTAGTCTACATGTCGCAATAGCGGGAGATTTGGCAGCAAGTGCGCGATCACTCAACAATGGACAGGCCGGCAAAAAGCAACAGGACTGTAATCTCTTATTTTGTGAATGAAACGTATGTCGATATTAATATTAACAATTTCACATTATGTTGTATGCCTTTCTGCGGAGAATGGTAGGTTATACGTCACAAAACACCTTGCATTCATACCATAACATCGGATCACCTTGGGCTGTCAAATGACAATGTTTTTGAATCGAGATAATAAAACATGCGATGGCGTCGACGGAGATGTCTAACAAAATGCAAAATATTATGAGCTCTAAGTGTGAAAATAAGAATCTGCATCGCATTCCACATGTCCTGGATAAGTATGATAATATTTAGGCTCTTCAGTAAACCTGCAGAACTCGCAGTATCTACGACAACAAAATCTGAAAATCAATGACATTGTGTGATGTGAATGTACGTCACGCGTCCAAAATACGGCGACCGTCAAAGAGTTAAATGAACTGATCTGATACATTGATTCGGAATTCTGATTGAGTTATGTTTCTCACCATTTTATGCGTGTTGTCTTTTGTTTGCATCAATACATTGAAATATCGATGAAATGATTGATTGATTTAAATTTTAATAATTTTATGAAAAAAAGTTAAATTTGTATATTTGTACTTTCAATCTCTGAATGTTTCACTTAAAGATGGTTAATTTTTTGTATATAATCATGATGAAAGGGCTGCGTTATCAACAAGCCGTAGAATTAAGGCTCTTCTGTATCACATAACTAGGTAGCCCATTTGTACAATCATTAGGGTTCAACAAAATTGTTCTTAAAAATCCGTGAATAAAAGAGGCGACGTGAGTGCGGCGGCTATTAGTAGTCCTGTGAATGTCAGAAAACAACAACAATGTATGACGTCAGAGCAGTGGTGGAGATTTGTTTATTCTATTTTTTCTGCCCATCTCCTCGATTGCAATGAATTCCTCAGAACTGGGGAAAAAGTTTACGTAGATGTAAACAAATTATTTATG
Organism: Streblospio benedicti; assembly: GCA_019095985.1. NCBI lineage: Eukaryota > Metazoa > Annelida > Polychaeta > Spionida > Spionidae > Streblospio > Streblospio benedicti. Next base: position 6,980,764 of record CM032665.1, on the reverse strand, counting down.
TAACTGCTTTTATTCTTCTCTCAAATCTTTAACTGGAAGTAGTTTAAATCTGATCCAATGAGAAGACAGGTGTAAAATCATGCATTAAAATTGTGTTCTGTACCACATGATAACAGAATGGAAACTACTCATTTGACATGAGTGATTTTACATTGATTTATAAGCAGAAGAATGTGAAAATGATTCATAGATGTTGAAATGTGAGCAGCTTTTTCCATTCTGAAAAATGATAGAATATGGTCATTTATATCTCGTCAACTGTCCCAAGGGATTGCTCTCAAATTCATATGCGACTTTAGTGTTACACACATGAATTAATCAGATTTTCATTTTAAATGAAAGCTTTTAGGTCTACATAAATATACATTATGATTAACTGGAAGATTTCCATCAATTCATTGATTGTTTCCTGGCATTACTTTTTAGTTAGAAAAAATCACTGCAGTAAATAGTCTGTTCAATTTGTCTGCTGTATTATTTACGGGCAATTTGTAATATTTAATCTCAAGGATAGAATGGTGTAGTAGATGAATTGTAATTTTTACTTTTGTTGAACTATGTATTTCACATCAACAATGCATTCATTCTATTCAAATATGCCTGGAGGAGAATTAATGAATAGCCTTATTTGGCAGATAAAAGATAGTATTGCTCAAAATCCAAATGCGCTGAGTATAAGGAGACGATACATCACATTTTTGCAGCATTTTCCCAGTCAATTTGCTGCCCTAGATACAACCCTGGACAAGTGGAGTTTTTCTTTGAGCTTGCATAATTTGACCCAGTCTCAAGACTTGACATAAACAATAAGTCATAGACTTCAACTTGTCCCAATATAGACCATCTTCTCTTATTTATTTTTCTTTCCTCTCAATTATTTAGTTGTTCTGATTTTTAACTTTGACATTGTATAGTCTTTTTACTTTCAATTAATCACATATGTTGTCGATATAGTCTGCTTCAGCTAGAAAAACATTTATGACTGTCGGTTCAATATGGATATCATAAAATGTCTCTTGTTCAATAGGGTTCTACCTATTGATACATCTACAACTTCAGCACTGTAAAGATAAACAAGACGAAGTTTTGCCAACTTATTCAACAGAGCTACATAACAAAACAAGCTAAATGCATAAAAACTAATTCTACCATGCATTAATTACTATGAACTACTTATTAAAGTGTCAATGTCCTTTTTTTGGTGATAAATTTATGGTTCTGACACCCTTGTTACACTTTATGGTTTCATATTTTTTTTTTTATATACTTATCATGTGTAATATATGAGTCTGTTACGGAAAGAGATTTTATCTCTTAATTATTTGTCTGACTGTTTTCCCTGTTTCTGAAGATTTCTTATATGAAAGACAAAACAAGAAAAGAAAATGTGTCATTTGTCTGTGTAAGAAATCTAATATTTGTGTAGCTCCATTTGTTAATGTATAAATTACATGGCATTGCTTAGTAGTTCGGTTCACTTAACATAAATGCGTACATGTTACATCACCAAGTCTGAAAAGTGCTATTCCCTTGGGAAAAAATCTTCAGTGCATTTTTAGATTGATGGCATTTGCAGATGACAAGTGTAAGCACGGAGTACTAGTAAATGTCATTGCTACAAAAAGATAGTGCTTTCCCTAATGTATTACACAGAGTGAAATATGTAATACATATGTAATACATATATAATACATATTATGTATGTAGCTTTTAATTTTTTTTGTTTTAGTCAATTTCAACTTCTTTCTTCGTAGGTGTTAAAATTCACAACTAAGTACTTATCCAACCCCAAATTTGATTATTTGTGAGTTATGACAATGATTAATTTTAAAATATTGTTGATATTGAATAGTAGTTTTTACATTCATCACATTCAATATACTTTAAACAACCATGCCAAAGCCCACAGGCTTTTAGGATAAACATGGGTCAATTTGGGGGATGGGCTTTTACATGAGTGGGTATTTACAATACATTGACATCTCAATAGCTGTGATATTTGATTCAAACTAATTTGGAGGTTGGCCTTTAATTAAGCATGGGGCTCTCCTTAGATGTTTACATTTGTATTTTCAATACCTAAACAAATCGATGGGGGATATCGAAAGGCGTGATTTTTCTTAACACTTTCATTTTATGTAGCGCTGACGTTACTGAGAAATGGAAACTCCTTTCCTATGCAATACTCAATTGAGTTGGTGTTTTTAGTTCTGACACATTGCATGTGATGGTGTTACAGATGGCTGCACGGCTGGCGATGGACCGTGAACTTGCTTTGCGCATGCGCCAGTCGCAGCAGCACATGACACCACCACTGCCGGGCGCCGGCACCGCACATATGCAAGGGATGAACAGCAGCGCCGGCGCCAAGGTCCCCACCCCACAGCAGCTGTACCAGCAGCGGCAGCAGCAGCTGACAGCAGCCTCGTACCACGCAGCTGCCGGCGGCGGCGGCGGAGTCACTCCAGAAATGAGCCACCACCAGAGCCAGCTGTCAATTACAGGTGAGGTGCTTGTCAGTCATGTGGTCAGACATGGTATAGCGATCATGGGAGGATCTGTCTTGAGGAGGGCTTGACTGTTAAAGTGAATGATGTCTTATCATTGGGAAAGGTATTTCAACGTCCATAGAAGAGGCATACTCAAAAACAGTGATTGTTAATCTCGGGAAAGTGTTATGATAGGGAAGGCTATGAGAGGAAACGCAAACACAATTCTTCTCCTTGGGTACTTCTAAAATGTCAAGGACTTCTGTTATAATTCAAGGGAAAATCGGGAGAAATTCAGAGAATTTGACATGAGAAATGTTGTGGCTTACCTACATATTCATATAGGAAAGAATATGAATTATGTGTGGGACACAACAGTCCGCAAGGTCAGTCTACTGCCAGTCTACTTCCAAAATCTCATGGTTATTATAAAGAGCCAGGTTAGAGCCGTGAGTGTTAGGTGCGACAAACTTAGGCCCCCATGACAAACTTCTGCCACAGCCCAACCCAGCAGTGGTCTGCCCATAAGTACGCAGTACGCTGACCCTACGCTAAATGTAGTATACATGCAAAGGATTTACCCGCATGTTGTCGGTACAAATACAGTACTGGCTCTGTGCGTACACTGTACCATGAACGTGCGAATGCCATACTTTAGTAATCACATTGTGCGTAGAACAAAAGTTTTAGATGAGTACAACGCACATATGAGGCATGTTGATCTCACGGCCATGTGCCCATACTGTAAAGGTTGTCACTGCATGAGGAAAATGCCGTAGAAACCTCAAAACGCCTTGCGGCGAACATGCCCGCAAGGTCAGATGTACCCCTTGCTTTATCATTGACTTTTCAATATAAACAAATTTTTGTTATTTTTTATTTTCATAAATCTAAGTGGCCCGTAGAAGTTAACAAACAAGGCCAGAGTATGCAAGCTAATGAAAGATAAATATGAATGCATATATTTGTTTTAGAAACATGTACAAAGCGTTTTTCATTTTTGGGATGCTATGAAAGATATCCATATTGTTATTAGATGGTTTTTGTTTTGTTTTCATTGAAAGATAAAAGATATTTGTCATTATCATTAATTGATTTGTTGGACTCAAGCATTGCAAGATACAGTTGTGATGTTATCTGTTAAAATCAATCATAATCGTTAGCGAGTCTGAATCTTGTTACATAAAGTGGTCAAATGTTTATATGTATTGAACAGTGTATTCTTTCATGTTTAATAATTGATGATATCACATGATTTTGTCCACCTACTAAGTACAAATTCAACTTGCTTTTCATTTATAATCGGATGTTTGTCTTATGATTTGACATAGAATGTTAATGTGTGATAATGGTCGTGTTGTTGTCAGGTGGTTACCATGGCAGCCAGATGGCAGCTGGTTCAAACCGGGGTGGGTTGAACCACTTGCTTGGTAATGTGCCAGCAGATGACATCCTGTACCTCAAGTGTAACCTGTGTGGCTCCACCTATGGAAGCGTCCACAACTTCAGGTGAGTATCCAGTGACAGCAGGAAAACTGCTTTGAAATTTCTGCCATTGCAATATGGTCATCTGACAAAGTTTGAAATCTCCCAGACACATTTCGGCCAGTACAAGTGAACTTGAATGTTGCATTTATCTTATAATTTACTATAAAAACATACCTAAAATATAGATCAGTATCAGTTATCTATAATTTTTTTTAGGTATCATTTAAATTCGAGATGGGCCTGTTCACAGTGAAATAAATGCAAATTTCATTCATATGGTGGTGGGTTGTTTTTCCAGGAAGCATTTCCAGCGTGTTCACAGTCGTGAGCCGACGGGTGAACACGTCACGGTGCAGAGTATCTCACAGACGAAGCACGCTCTCAAGACGGAGGATGATGACAAGGTGCCCGAGATACTGCACAAGTCACAGGCTTACAGCCGCATGAGGTGAGGAGGCTAGAGGCACATTCATTGATTGTCTACTTAGTTTTCACTTGATCGAATAAGTAATGAAATTTACTAAAGTAATTGATGTAATGCTGTTTTTGTATGAAATGTTTTTTATAATCATCATCAGTATCACTCCGTATCCTAGTTTGTTCATTCTAAGGGTTAAGATTGGGCCTGTTTGCATTTGCTTGGCTATTCTGCTATCAAAAAGACTGTTCCATTCACTAGTTTCCAGTAACTACGATTTCAAACATCACCCCTGTATTTTGCACACTTCGATGATAAACTCGCCGATGTTGTTGTTGCAGTGCGGGAGACTCGGAGCTCGACACGCGGGGCATGAGCTACCACCACCACGCGGCGTACGTGTCGCAGGCGTCGTCACAGCACCACGGCGCCATGCAACACCAGCAGTACCAGTCTGCGGTGCCGGCACGCAAGCTGATGGAGGACAAGGCGGTGTCTGTCCCGGGCGCCGACACGCCGCCGGCAGCGGGCGTCCGCCGCGCCACACCGGACAGCACCTACACAGAGGCACCCGCCGCGGCCGCGCCACCGCAGCAGCATGGTGAGACACGCTTCTTCTCACCGCATTCTTAAGTGTGCCACTTGTTTATCCCCAACATTTTATGGGTTTAGTTAGTGTTTTGGTGGCCATTTTGAATTTTTGCCGTAACAGCCAAAATAGCGACAGGAAAATTCCGGGCCTGTCAAAATTTCTTTGAAATGGATCAATGGAGGGATTGATCTGAAAAATCAAACTGTAGGAACTTTGCCAGCTTTTTGTATGTATGAATAGAGGGGGTTGGATAGGCAGTGCATTTGAACGATTAAGGGAGATCTTGCAGGGTTTTTTGGATCATGTGGGTTGAGTTGATAATTGTTCATTCATGTTGCCTTTCAATATTGTTTTGGGGAAGTGAATCATAAGGCCGCCTTAAGTCCGTTTCATGGTCTTGCAGATTCGGAAATAGTTAATACCTGGTTGTGTTATTTTGTGCATAACATAGCGTTATTTTTACTGAACGTCTTGCATTGTAGGTGATGATAAGCCACGGTCTGACTCGGAAACTGTGGGTTTGTCCAGACCGGAGGGTACAGCAGCTAGTGGCCATCAAAACTGCCAGAAGGTATGAACAATGAACTAAAAGTGCTGATTTTAACCATGTTTGTATGGTTTTTTTTTAAAAAGTGATACTTCTATAAAGATTTGATTCAGACAGTTGAATGTTTTGATAACAATTTTTTCAAACTTTGTACAATCGACTGACTCCCTTCGATACCATATAATTCAATACAATACAATAAGGCTTCAATATTGATGACATTTATTGATATTCAAAAGAAATAGTAATTCTCACTATGTACAACATACATGATTTCAGCATGTGTTTCGCTTTCATTATGATTAATAAAAAATCTAGCGTCAAAACTGCTTTAAATGTGAACTGGCAAAACTGACTGACAGTTAACATGATTTCAGGTCACCAACATTCTATCGATGATCCAACAAAAAGTGATTGAGAACTTCACTCAGTCGCAAAGCTCATCAAACAACTCGTATGGGTTGTCCTCGACAGCCACGTGCAACAGCAACACCCAGCTGGTGTCTACCAATTCCAGCACCACGCAGCTGTCGTCAAAACCGGCAACAGCTGGTGGTGACCAGTCTCCAAGTGTGACAGCGTACCAGCACCCCAAGAAGAGGAAGTATCTGTACGATTATGCCAACATGTCGACGCCGGAAAAGCAGATTAAGGAGGAGCCACCGGAGGAGACGTTGCCAATTGAGAGGAACAATACGCGCATGCTGCTCGACAAAATTGTAGAGAACGCAGTAGAAGAATATGTGAAGATTGTGCCCGTGTCACAGAGTTCACAAGTACCAAAGCAGCCCTATCGGATTCCTGTTGGTGTACCACTGACTAATGTGAAGCAGCTAGTAGAGAAAAGCCAGAATTCTCCAAAAGCTATGGAACATAATTTACCGCTTTCCAACAGTACTCAGTCTTCAATGTTACATTATCCAAGGCCAGAAGCCAGTAGCAGCTTGTATCCACGTGAGTTTCACGACTCCAACAGTAGCAGCAGCAGTAGTGACCCCAGTTCTGAACGCACAAAAGCTCCAAACTCCCCCAGTGCTTCTGGGCGAGAAACACTCAAATCAGCAGTGGATCCTGTGAGTAAAAGTGACAGTGAAAATTACATGAAATCTGCACTCCAAGGCATACTATTTTCTCTGCCGCTGATTAAGAAGCCTGGCAATGTTCGTGACATCATTGAAACAATTGTGCATGCAGAGGTTAGTGAAATATGTTTTACTTTTGTTTGTGAACACTATGTAGCCCGAATTTTGATGCTGGCCATTATTGTCAAGACAATTTTATCATATATTTTAAGTCAACAGTGTTTCCACTAGTAGCTGTAAAATATTGGGAATTTTTTCACTTCCAATTGATCCATATGGATAAAATTATCAGCTTTATTATTCTTAAGCATTGCATCCTCAATCGTCACATTGTTTGTGTGCTAGGTGATGGGAACGTCTTCGTACAGCATCATGAAGGCGAAGGAACAGACACTCAACCACGTGGCATTACCAGTAACAGAGATCAACAACGGCAAGATCCGCGCCAAACACCCAGGGGACGCAACAGCCACCGCCACCCCTGGCAGCCTAGACAACGACGACGACAGCAAAGCGGCAGTCACACCCACCAATGTATGAACAGTTTTACACAAACAGTTAAATATTGTATTTATTACATTATAGATCTAGTTGTTTTTTTTCTTGCACAATGTACACTGTAAGAGCAGCTATGGTAAATTTAACTGGAACTGGTATCAGTTGTAAAAGAAAAATATCTAATGCCCTTGTATGAAGGATATTTTATGTGAAAGTACACACGTGTATGTTTTTTCATAGTAGGCTTTTTCTGTTCCAGATTAAATCTGAAAAATCTGAATCAGAGCAGCCCATGAGTCTTCTGCGTGAAATGGAACATACTATTGATAAGTATATCAAGCACTCGAATACTGAAACAGAGAATGCTGCTGCAACAGCAGCAGAAGTAGAAGCAACAGAAGCAGAAGCACCTACGCCAGTAGCTGCCATTGAAAAAAGCACTAGTGAAGAGACAGGAGGGAGTAGACAAGTTGACACTTCTAGTCAGGAGCAAGTTGACAACGAACAGGAAGTATCAGATACAAAAGTGAAAAGTGATTCGAACGATGGAATACAGGATAAAAATCATCAGGCTGAAGTAGTCAATGAGAATAGTGAGCTGAAAAATGAGGATAAAAACAGTGATGAACATATCATTACAGAGTCATCAGTGAAGGAGACATCTGCTTGCGATGCGCCTCCGCAAAAAGTATTTGAGCAATCTCATAGTATAGAATCTGAGGGAGAACTGCAGATTTGTGAGTCAGAGAATGAAGGAGAACTTCAAATTGACGAAACAACAGCAGATGATGGTGTACATGTATCACATACCTCAGTTAATGAGACAAAGAGAGAAGAAAATGGAAATGTAGAGTTTGCTGCTACAGACAGTAAGGATACTGCTCCTGCTCCTATTGATCAGGCTACTGCTGTCACAGAAATGGAGGATTCCCAATCAGAAGGGGAATTAAAGATATGTGAATCTGATGGTGACTCATAGAATGAAGGCCTGGATGAACCATCTTGTGATTCTTGATGTGGGAGTGAGAGCAATATCACAAGGTTGATATTTACGAACAAGTTCAAAAGACGTTGGATACAGACCGTTGCTTTTGTTATTTTTTATGGGGTGGAGGAGTTAATTGTGATGACAAAATATCATGTGAAAGGTTTTGTGTGTTTGTTGCTGAGGATTTGAGATTTCTTTACTGAAAGACTTGAGAAACTGTTGGTATATGACTGTGTAAATAAAACCCTAATAGATCTCCAAGTGTAGCATTGTGGCTGCTCAAAAACATGAAGATGTGTGTGAATATAGTTTGTTGGTTTTTATGTTGACTGAGTAACAAGGTAATGCTTTGGGGTTGATAAATTTTCTCACACTATGTAGGCAATTCATTTTTTTTTATTTTATTAAGTCTTGCTGACAGAAATGTAGAAAATCATGAGTAAAATGTGAAGTATTTTATGAATAGTTTTGAAGAATTGAATAGAACTCCTTGTTGGGTTGCTATTTGCTATGATGCACGGGGGAATGCCTAATGTTTTTGTAATTATTGTGTTGAATTTGTTTAATTTTAAATTGACATATGAGCTTAATTTCTAACAGCTTGTTTGTTATTTCCTGTTATGATATGATCACCAGAATTCAATTTCTTTTGATTCTCATTTTTCTCAGGAGAAAAAAAACATTACAGAAATATATTTAGAATAGTTATTTCCATGTTTGTATGTGCCCATTTGTGTAGATCACAAAGATTCCTGAAAAGAAGCAATTGCATCAATTGTTTGTAAAAATCTTGGTGTGATTTACAGGTAGTTTGTTATTTTTCTCATGACTGTGTTTTCATTATGAATCAGTGCTATTGATTCAGATGCATCCAAATCAAGTCTCAATTTCTTTTAGTGTTAAAGTTCCAATTTTACGCTTTGGTAAAATGATTGTTACATGATAGTTATGTCCTGGCACCAAATTCATGGAGTAATATTTTCCATTAGAAAAAATGATAGTGATTATCAAAAATGAAAATCATAAGAATGATATGCTATGAAAGTGAAATGTTTGGTATTCACAAATCTATCATTTTACTCTATACTAACAATTTCACTCTAGTGGCCATTGGCCAGCCTTGTGTATACTTGCGCATATATAATAAACATGCTGTTCTGTTTGTGTGGCTTTTATGCCTAATGTCATGTAGGACAATATGTCTGACTCTGGGTAGAAAATGGAGAAAAACATGCCATTTCCATGTATGTGTTCTCTATGGTGTAAACTAATCAGAATTTTAAAAATTTACTATGTAATCTGGCTAAAAATAATGGTGTATCATTCCTATGATTTTATTTTGATATTCAGCCGCCCAATATTTTAGTTATAGTAAAAAATTTTACTTCTTGAACTTGCTGTCAGGACATAAATTTACTACTTGTATGTATCTTGTCAAATTGTTGTGGTTTTTAAAACTTTGTTGCCTACTCACTGTTGGAAGACTTTGTTTATGTGTATTGTCCATACATTAGAATGCTCAAATGAACATTATCAAATTTGTTACAGAATAGTGAAAATATTACTTTGTTTCAGCGTGTACACGTATCATCAGGGTTCCAATTAGCACATCGGCAGGTCATTATGTCCGAAAGGAGTAGTATATAATAGTATATTTTACAAAATTTTGGTAGAAAATAAATTTATATGGGTGTGTAAAGATTTATGATAAATAATTTGAGAAAATTTTCTAGCATAATATATATATACTTTTCAATAGTATAATATAAGATTGTCAGCAAATCCAATGTTTCTTTCAATTGTAATATTTTTTATAATATTCTCGACTATTTTATGAAGGAACCACAAAAATTATTGCATTTTCCATAATTTTCTATTGATTAGATCATGTAAAAAATAAATTACATGTATTGTGCATTGGACACTGAAACATAATGATATTTGTTATTTATTTGCCTTACTTGTCATGAATATTACCATTTCCAGAATTAATAGAATACTTATTGGTAGAATATCTGTGATGAAATGTAGCATGACTTTTTCATATATCAATATTTTTACATGCAGTTCTAAATGATAGTATTTTAAAAAATGTGGACTTTCATGACTATTTCAGTTTTTACCATGTTAGTTTTTTAATTAGAGACATGTAAAATATTGTATCATAATGTGTTCATAATTTTCTATGTACATCCAGAGTTTGTGTGTCATATTTGCTGAATTTGTAAGATAATTTGTTTAAGAACTAGTAATGTATGGCAAGGAAAGATCGCAAATGTGATTCTTTTATAAGTGATGTGCAAGAGCTGTTTGGAAATAGTTCGTAATGGTTCCTAGTTGTTACTTTGTTGTAGTTAAATGAACAAATTTGATTTTGACATGATTGTAATCCATATTTTATCCTTTTGAAGCACTCCATTATTCAAATTCCTGATGAGTGTTGTGTATCCAATTGTGAAGGCAGGAACTTAATATTTTTATATGTATATGAGATTTTCAAATTTCATATCACTCTTGAAAAATCCGTCACTCAAACTTGCCAAAGTTTAATGTTTTATTTTGTAAATGCAGATACTTTTTTGTAAAGGTGTGTGACGTAGTGCGTCTGTTGATAGCAGAATACTTTGATTGTGAAGTTTATATATCTATAATTCAATAGCCATAGGCATAGGTGGTGTATTTAAGTATATTGTCACGGTTAAAACTATAATATAATAATGCCATTACTTGTTACTTGAAATATAATGCTGTGATTTTAGAAGCAATAAAATCATATCAATGATTTGTTGTTTTATTTTTAATCTTATAACAATCGAAAATGATCCAAATCCTTAGATACATGTCTGCTATGGTATGTGCATATCATTTGTCCTACCAGATGATTCATCATGACAGCAGAGAATCTTGCAGTTTCATTAAATCACGAAGAGGAGACTCAACATGAGTAGAATATACATGTATGTATATTTCTATTTTATTCATTTCCCGATTTTGGGGGCCAGGTTCTACTATAAACACTGCGATACATAGTTATTTGGGTCTGGAAGCCTCCTTAGAATCTATGCGTTGTCTTGTTTTTTTTATCTATTTTAAAATTTCACATTATCTAGAATCCTGGGCCCTGTTGTATAAAGAATGCCCGATAACGATGTTACTTTTACGACCATCTTGGACGATAAGATGTACAATCAAGTTTATTCTAACCTGTTGCATTAAGCAAATGGACAATATAGTACCGATCGTTTCATGGCCGGCAATGTAGGATTTGACCAGACACGACAATCGAGTGGTCAATACCATTCTATCATGACTAAAATCCACACTAAAAGAGTGTCTGATTCGTTTTTATTTTAAAATAAAACATATAACGGTCTCGATGCCAGTTTGACCATGCAATGTCAGCGGCTGACCCGCCGGCTGTATAGATAATTTGACGTTACTAGTCTAATTTATACTGTGGTCTCTGCGCGTGCAATAAAACGTACAATTGAGCACACCGCTCGACCAATCAGCGTGAGTTATTGGCGATGATTTATGCACGGAATGATAGAATGTCAAGTGAAGCATGGAATCAGATTCATCGGCCTTTCATGAATGGCCGTCTAAATGGATTTCGAACATACATCCACGCCATTCAGTTTGGCTCGTACGGCTGTGCAACTACAGTGGAACCTGCCCATGTTGACATCAGCCTCTTCTACTTATATATGTCACAGCCATTTACACACTAAATGTGCTAAATATGGCAATGATTGATCCCTCTATAATATCCCTCCCCCAGCTACTTCTACCCATGGTAAAGACGTGCGGAGCATATTAAATGCTCCTCCCTTCCCATTCTTTCCCCTGACCCATATCCCTCACACTAGCTCCTGTCACTATACAGGTCTTGGAAAGATTAAATACACCTGTAAAATCGAATGTACCTGGTATGCAGCATAAGGTCTCATTTTATACACAACACTATTCTATTCACTGCCTTTATTTCCAAAACTCAAAACACCTCAAAACAATATATAAAACTAGTTTTCGAGATCCTTAGTCTCCTTTTCAATAACATTATTGACTAAGGATCTCGAAAACTAGTTTTATATATTGTTTTGAGGTGTTTTGAGTTTTGGAAATAAAGGCAGTGAATAGAATAGTGTTGTGTATAAAATTAAATACACCTCCATCACCTTCCTCCCACAGTCATATGTGACAGCCATACACACACTACATTAGTTCCCTCTAATATCCCTCCCTCCAGCTACTCCTACCCCTGGTAAACACATGCAGACCATTAAATGTGGATCTCAATAACCCCTTTCTGCTGCTGCTCGAGTTGAAATTGATGAGCTCTGGAACATATTAAATGCTTCTCCCTGCCTCACCACCAGCCATGTCCCCCCCCCCCCACACCATATATGGACACACACACACCCTTTCTGCCAACACCCCTCCTCAAAACAGGTCCCGAGCAGATGAAATGCACCTCCATCACAATCACCACCCTTAATTCCCAGCTCCCTGTTGTATGACTGTACATGTGAATGTACTGCGACGTGCAACGTAGGTTTGACATATGTAAACGTTTAACGTATTACGTACCTATAACAAACATGACCGTGTAAGCAACCTTTCTACACAATTCGTTTTTTTTTGTTTTTATCATTAAAACCAATTTATTTGGTTTGAAATGTGACATAACGACCACCAAATCAAGGGCGTATTTAGAGGGGGGCAGAGGCGGCACGTGTCCCCCCTGACAACTTTTTTGGCAATTGCATTAGAAGTATATAGGATGTTACTTTAACACTAAAATCTAATGATCCATGTTGCCAAGTTCATTACAAACAGTGTCTAGAAATTATTCAAAACCCACCTTAATTACATTTACCTAGTGCATTTTAAATACTTGACTTTGTAAGTAATTAAAAGTGGTGGGGTCAGTGGGGCACGTGCCCCCTCACTTTTTTGCCAGATTTTGGTGTGAAATAGAGAAAATATTATAAAGTGCCCACTCTTTTTTTTGAAAAAAAAATCTTTATTTGGCTTGAAAATGCACAAGAATTGCTCTCAGAGTATCCAATTTTCAAAATTTTCCCAGGGGGAAACCCCCCTGAACCCCCCTCGAATGTGCTGGGATTGACACAAACATTCACACCAGAATTTTCACTGCACAAATAAAAAAATTCCGGGAGAACATGCCAATTAGGTTTGGGTTCACCGCGGTTTAGCTCGCAACAATACATTTCTGGGCTCCCTCACTTTTACAACCATTACTACATGCCTGAAGTTTACAACATTTAGCTTTTCTCAACATTTTTACAATGCTCGAGCTGGCATTATACACATCTCCTCTGAGTGTGAATGCTAAGTTCTCTTAGACAGTTGCATCCCTACTTTGGAGCTTCAAACCGCCAATTTCAGAGTATTTGCGTGTTTATCCATATTTATTATGGCTTTCAACGACGGATCTAGCGTGGTTGGTTGGATGGGGTTCTGAAGGGCCAGACCCGCTCTCAATTTGATTTAAACAGGAAAAACTTACATGCTTCAAATTCCAGACAGTTTTATGTAATAAAATTGGTGCAGAAAATGGCTCTAATTACACATGTGAGCACACATTTTAAAATTTTCTTTGGGGAGTATGCCCTCGAACACCCATAGCATAGCACAATATGTATCACAATCGTTTGCTCTTCTTACCCTTTCCCTTCACCAACAACCTGGATCGGCCCCATAGATGGACTTTGGCAAAATTGTTGCCAGATTTCAGTCTACATCCTCATAATATGGAACTGGAGATTGTGATTTACAAAGAATTATAGTGCCACCTCAAATGAAGCAGAATCCATGTTTGTAAGCATGCATTATTCATGCACACATACATATACCATATGATTATACTGAGAATATATTGAATAAAGTTCTAGTTCTCTGCGCTTTGTATGGGTTGAATGCGTTACAAATTACCATTACAAAAGCTCCTTCCCCTCGTTGAGTTTCTTATAAGTTTCTTTATTTTACAAAACCAACATACGATATTCCATTGGCTGTTCGGTATGTTATGACCTGGGGGGAAATCAGTACAAAATTGAATTATTTATACCAGCAAAAATACTCTTCTGTTGCCTTAAAACATCCTTCAGATTGCACCAAATGGCATCCTTGCAAAAAAAAATTCTGGGGGAGCATGCCCCCGGACTAGATTCTAGATACGCCCTTGCAAATTGTCCTCATTGTACATACATAATTTGGGGGGTGTACGTCTTGTGGTTAAAAAGCCTTTTGTGACACAAAAAATCGCCTCTTCCTTTATATATAATAGATTATGGTCATCCACACGGACAATCAAATTCTATGTAAAATAAAGTGATATCAATAGTTCGTCGGTTTTCACGGCTTGATCACTCACACTGCCTTAAAGTCCTTGTTCATACCAACCTGTGGGCCCAGTTATAGCTTTTATATATTTTTATACTCATATACAATGCTTTGGACATATATTAGATCTAAGACAGTGAAAAGTGTGGATTGGCCACCGAAACAATTGTTTATCTATACATATACAACATATATCTAATAAACATTAAATAAAAACAAACATATGCTGACCTTTTATTTTGTTCAAAATATACACAATACATTCTATGTATAGAAATAAATAAAAACCTACAAAATAACCTTCATGGATAAAAGGCACGCACATACTGACGATGGCTTCTGTCCAAGCAAAAACCAAGATTATTTCAATTAAAACTTTCATAATCGTATAAAATAAAACATGCAAATTGATGAAAACTTGATTTGTTCCATATCATACAAAACACAGCAGCTTTAGGTCTCATTCTCACAGTACATAAATAATCTGTTTTCACACAACAATGACTTACCCGCACAACACAAATTCTAAGAGTAGACAATGCCAAGAACAAGGACTTGCTCTATTCAAGCAAAAACAAAGACTCGACACACATTGGAATTAACAAAACATATCTACAATTTTAACAAACCAATTAAAAAGACAGAACATATCTACATTCAATATTGCCAATATTATAAGTTTCTTGCCTTTACAATTCTACATTTTGAGTTAAATAGTATCAGTAATCTTATTATAGATAATTTGTAACAGAAGTATCTAAAATACGTCAATTTCAATTTGTAATAGAATCTCTATAAATACTCTTCATGACTTTATAATCCAAAATGAAACACGGAACTTATGCTCTTAATACAATCTGAATAAATACTTTCCATAATTTGATTACTAAAATAGACAAATATGGAACAATTGGCTTGAAATAATTTTTCATCGAAGATATTGTAAATTTAAAAAATATATATAACATTATTTATACATTCACGAGTAAGGCTTGGGACACTTACTTAATGTACATGCTTAAAATTTATGAAAAAATAGCGGAAAATGTATTTATATTTAAAACAATTCTGAAATCAAGAATGCACATATTTCGAATATCCTTGTATGTATGCAAAAATAACTTCATATACTTAAATTACATGAAATAAGAGCATACCTACATATTCAACAAAAACAATGTCCTCGTCTCAATGTGCATTCTTCCATTCTAATTAGCTTAACTTTTAGTGAAGATAGCAAGGTTTTGGTTAATAGAAACTTCAGGTTTTAGAAAACTTTACACATTCTATTAGTTTCAACTAGGTCTACAGGTTTTTCATACTCATAATATGACTTGATCTTATTTCAAAATTGAAAAATCAACAATTAAGTAGAAGGGTGAAGAGGAAGTATCTATTCAGTTAGTTAATGAAATAAATTACCTATCAAATATTGTTTAAAAAATTGACATTTACTATTATTACTTCACACATATCATTTTTCAATCACATATCTTTATTTCTTACTTTTAAAAAAGGGTAACGGTAAACTATGATATTTCAAATACAACTAAATACTTATTGTATTTTCAATGTATATGGAGACAATTACTATTAACAAAAAACAAAACATTATGAGCAACAGAGAATGGAAGCAAAATGACAATAACCCTGTTCATGCAAACCCTGATACAAACATACTTGTGCTTTCATTTTTATATTATTATTTTTTGTACAGAAAGACTTATCAGTTATCAGGAAGCTTGAACAATAGCAAACGCCATGATATGTAATCATTCAATAATACTTGCATTTACACATTTAAACCACTTTACATACATTCTATTCATGGTCACATTTCATACAATGTCTAGGGCTACATTGTAAATTTGTAATACATAAAGCACACCACTGCAGCCCATTGAAGAGCGCACAATTATGTTTTTCAAATACCAGTGAATAGTATGTTACAAATATTATCTCATGACACAAATACATTGAGAATATTGAGAATTTTCACTTTGATTCCATGAAATTGCGAGTCAGCCTTTCTGGGTGTAAATAGTCCATCGGGCTTCCATAGAAAAACAGTAAAGTAAAGACAGCAAGGCAGAAGTCTTACGTGAACAAATTTATGCCACAGATTATGTTTAAAAAAAAGAAAAGAAAATGCCATTAAGCATTAAATATTTCTATATACTCCTAATGAGATTAAAATATTGCATTTGTGATCATTTAGACTATGATTTGCATATGAACTATAATCAACTATTAAAAAATAAATTTAATCTATAAAACCAAACTCTTCTTGACATTTGTAATGAAAAGTCTTTCATACATATATGCAAAGATAGTAGGATTTTAAGAAATTTTTGCTTGATTTCTGGGATGGCTTTATTAATAGCAATTTCACTCACTAAGAATGACACAATTTCATCTACAATGATTAATAAAATAAAATAAGTAACAATGTCACTCAACTAAAATGTCAATGATAAGAACATAGCTGTTTATGATCTCTAGCTCTATTTAAGGCACAGTATAAAGCTTTACTCATAATAGGAGCAACAATATTTGCAAGAATATTCTCAACACATTGAAAAGTTTCAACTGCATTGATTGCAGTGAAATTTTCTGCCTTGCTACTTAACTTGTATCTATTGTCTTCACATGAATTGCCAAAATAACACCTTACGGAATCACTGCGTGTGAAAACATATTTTTGGGGTGTGCTTCACACATGAGTAATCACAGCTGCAGCATTGCGGGGTGCAGCGGTCACTGTTGGTCACTATGTGGCGGTCATTCTAGCGCCAAACGGCGGCCCTCCGCCACCAGCACGCTGCTGCTGCTGCTCCATGTACCTACAGACAGCCACAATATCAGCATCACTTGATTGAATAACAAAAGACATTTCAACAGTTTAGGCAAGGAATGATCCATATCGGACTGGGATGTACCGGTATGTCATTTAAGATATACCCTCAGAGGATTTTACCCTTTTGATAGGCATATGCACCCTGAATATCAAGGGCTCAATATGTTCCTGCCAGACCAGGAACCGATATTACATAGAGTGGGCATATGCATAATGTATATGATTCTTTTATTATGCAAAGATGTTTGTTTTCTTAAATAAATAAAAAAAAAATACACACAAGATGCGGGTCAATATTGACAGAGGCTGAAATCATAATTTTGCAATTCTCTCAAAATGTTTTGTATATGCAAAATGAAATACATATTGGATTTGGACCAGTGACAACCATTGGCTTCCTCAGAGACAAACTAATGTGCAGTCTTGACAAGTTGTTCATCCTTAATATAATCAAATATAATAAGAAATATCAGAAACTGATAAGAGCTCTTATGGGTTTCTGTAAATATGCATATAATTCTAAACTAAAAACTAGCGTGTTCCTCCTCCTCACCTTTGCAGCGCCCACTTGGGCAGGATGCGGCGCCGCGCGTTGGTGAACCAGTAGTTGATCTGGTTGATGGTGAGCTTGGTTTTGTTAATGAGCATCTCCTTCTCATCATCGTTGGGATAGGGGTTGTCCTGGTGTTCCCGCAGCCACTCCAACATTGCCTGCACCGCCTGAAGAGCAAAATGTGCTTGGTTATGAAGGAAGACATAATATACTGTACACCTATTATTGGATAAAAATGGTGTTTTCTTTTGTATTATGTTTTACAGTCAATGAAAAAATGCAGCAAACTTCACTTCTTATTCTAAATACGTCAGTAACTTATAGACAGTGAGTTTCAGTAATGTAGATGCCTTTAGAGCCATAAGAAGTTATACAGGCTCAGTGTTGCAAATATAAGTGAAGCAAAAAAAGCTATTGAACTACCGAAGAAAGTTCACAGAAATAAATCTTTCGTGGTATCAAGAGGTTAGAATAACAATGTATATACATCTATTTCTACATTTATATTGTAGTTGAGATTTTAAAATAATAAAATGAATCACTTATGAATTATCTATAAAAAATGAGAGAAGGGTCAACAAAATTTATTGCTTTTCATCATTGAACCGAATGTACAAAACAGATTAACTTAGAACTTAATTGATCTACAGAAAATAATTGTAATAAAATAATAAAGAAAAGCAATATCAAAATAAAAATTAGTAAAGTATAAACTGAAATGAACAAAGAAACACTTTAACAATAGAATTATCAAATTATTCATAGTATTAGGTGCAGATTAGAGGAAGTTGTTAATATTTTCCAGAATAATGACAAGTTGAATACCTAATACATGTGTGCATAAATGAAGAATATGACTGTAGAATATGAAACATAGTTAAGAGGGAAGAATCCGAAATGAACTCATTAACTACATGTGTAATGAATGCTTTAACTTATATTTGCATGACTCTTACTTGTCCTACAGAAAAAAATAGGCAATTTTCTACAATACAATGCACAAGCATGAGTGATAAATTCTACCTCGATGGTATGAACTGTTCAACTCATGCATAAAATTTATTATTATTTTGATAGGATATGTTTACAGGACATAGAGACTAAGCCAGGAAAATCAACAGTCCAATAAGAGTATTTCAATATTCCTAAAATCCCATTGACTAATATCAATTTTCTCTTTGAAATATTCACCATTTCCATACTTTATAACAAACAGTAATAATTTCCTATAACCCTTTTGGATCTATTTTGATAGTCCACATGGCAACATGCAACCATAGCATAACCCTGTATTTTTACAAAATATTATTAACAAGAGGACCATTAGGGTCCTATATCGCTCACCTATCTAATACTATTTCATCTACTTGTATGTTCAGTGTTACATTAAGTTGTCACATGATTTAACATTAATTAAAAGTTAACATCACAGATAGAAAGAATTTCCTATGCAAGATGTAACTTTATGTCAATGATAGCCGTGTAGTGACTTAATTAACATCTTGTACTGAGTAGCACAAGTGACATCTATAGTTCATACAAAGTTTTGTTCATGGACCCCTGGGGCATGAACAATTTTTCCCATGGGGCATGATTCAAATTTGGGAAGATGACCAAACAGGCAAAAAAAAATCTGGGCAAGATTGGTAAAAATCAAATAAAAAATGAAGCATCTTTAGTTCCAACAAAATTTTGTTCATGGACGCATGGAGAGGGGTCAATTTTCACCCTTGGCATGATTCAAATATGGAATGATTACCATATAGGCATACAACCTATGTGCAAGTTAGGCAAAAATCATATGAAAAATGAAATAGCTATCGTGCATATATATGAATTATGGACAGATGGAAAACGGACGAAAGGTGATCACGTTAGCTCATCTTGTCACAAGAGTGGCAGGTGAGCTAAAAAATACAATTGTTACGAAACAGTTTGATATGAGAAACTTTATTATAATTTGAATAATAGAAAACAATAATAACAAAGATATAAGTTTGTCTGGAAAATGTGTTGTATTAAAAAAAAGTGCCTGTGCATATTTTTCATTTATACCTGGTTACTAAGGGGGCCTTTGACTTTCTGCTTAGATGGCTCAGACTAAATATATCATCACAAACATGGAGTACTGTCAGTTATCTATTTCTAATTTGTACAAAGAATGCACAAATGATATCAATATCCAACTTAAGAAGTAGATAAATTATCTACTTTTAAAAATGTATACATGCATATATCTCTTTGAAATACTTATTTTAGTAATGCATGTATTCAACTTATCACACATTCAGATAAATATTTTTCTTCAATCTGTAAATTAAAAGTTTATAAAATCTCTAGTTGATTTAAGAATTTTTTGGAGTTTATGTGTATTTGTTCCTGTTGATAAATAACCACTACACTAAAAAATGTTTATTTTCGAGAGGATTGTTACGAATGAAAAAACTTCTATGTTCTTACCTCTTTAGGCAAGACCTTGTTCCTGCCAGCAGTAGCGGTCGTCTTTGGCTTGTCTGATGGTTCAGTCTTGACCTTGCTGGGTGTTGACGGGAGACTGCCTCCTGGCCGGTAGCCCGCACTTCCCGGTCCAGACTTATCTGGGTATGTGGGACCACTCGGCTCCTGAACAGCATAATGATAAAATCAGCATAACAAAAACTACATCAGACACAGTAATTCTTTGTCCTAGGTTTTCCAATCAGGCAATCAGGCTCAAAATGTGATTCCACCGGATGATATTCTGGGTCAACCAAAAAAAAGAAATAAAAAAAAGCTTAATAAACTTGTTTTTAAAGTTGAATTTTCAACAGTTATTGATTTAAAAGAATTCCATGTTTATATGCGAGATGTATGCTCCGTGTTGATTCTAGGATTTTTGTCAATGGGGCCAACTCCCCCAAGGCTGATAAAAAATGGTTCCAGTTTTTGTTTGCCAATCAAACTTTGGGGGGAGAAAATTTTGGGTAAACAGAACGACAAAACGCACAGGCCAAAATTTTAGTACTTTAGACAAAATTTCAGTATCTTCCCGTTTGATATGTATTTTTAACTTATAATTAAATAAGACTATTTCATAACACTGTTCTGCGTTTAGAATGGTCGATGGAGGGTAAACATGTACATAAAAGTGTAATTTACTTGGTTTCAACAAACCACGTATCTGCATCTTAGTTACACAGTCTGTATAAATATCTGACCCCAACCCAGATATCAATACCATATGTATTTGGGAGGAAATCCCCCCGAGCCCCACTCACAAGAGGGGGGTGTGCTGACTGCATTATAGCGGGCAAAGAGGTGATTTTTTACAGGTAAGATAACAGAACTTGATGCAAACAAATATATATTTCTCAAAATCTTGGATACTGTGCACATTGATAGTTGAAATCGGGAACAGTCCCATTAAATATGGGCCAGGCCTCCGCACGATCCATCAAAAATGGGGCCAGGCAAGAAAAACTTGCTTGATTCCCGCAATTATGCGTCCTAGAATCAACACTGACTATATAACACAACTATAATAAAACATATTGAACATTGGTGCATTCGCGTGTTCTTCCGACCTCGTAAAGATAGTCGTACATACAAGCTTCCCATATATGGGAAATTCACGCGAAGGGACGTTCCCAGTCGGAAATCATGGTATTTCTCAGTCAGGACTGGGAAATACGACTGGGAGTGCCTATTCGGGTGCATTTACCATATAGGAAACTTGTATTTTTGAGTTAGGAAATAGCACGCGAACGCACCATTTATAACAATATAAATTAAAATACCCTTTTTTGACGAGTTGGTTTCCTTCGTTTTTTGAGGGGAAACTAAAAATATGGTTACACAGTAGTCCTTTGAACAAAAAGATCTAAATGACAGAAGTGACGAGATTCAAAATTCAACAGCAGTACAAGCACATCTCGAGAGTATCAAATAGTAAAATATGTGGAATGCAAAAATAAAGCCGACATGAAAAATATTCTTGCTGACAAAAAATTGCTTGACACAAGATTTCAAACTACTAAAACATGAATTGTGGGTTGCCCTTTCAGACTATTCACGTTATGAAGTTTGAGTCACCCTGACAAAGGTAGGTCGTCTCTGACGACCAAACGACCAAATACTGTGCGGTCTGTATATGTAGCAGCATTACTTGGAAAATTAATGAACAAAATCACCAAAGGATCAAAACTATTTCATTACTGTTCAAAATAATAAATTTTACAAACATGCATTCTCAACAATTCTATATTGATAGGATTTAGTAATGCCTGGAATGTGACAATACGTACAGTCATGCTGTTTTTGACGGCCCTGTCAAAGCGCTCACAGAAGTCTTCTATGGCGGTGAGCGGTTTAGCTGGCTCCTGGTAACCAACCTCATGCTTCTTCACCTGGATCTTCTCTGTAACATTCACCACGATTTTTTACCATCTCTTTACACATAATGCACTTGATAAAATTTGTAGACTGCATGCTCCGAAAGTGAAAATTCCGATATATTAACATCTAAAACATCTATAAAAGATCTGAATGATGAAAATTTCAAGTATATAATTATCAATTGTGCGAACAAATCACACAAATTTATAGTACAACCAACTACTGCACTAACCAATGAGCGACTGATGAGCGTATCTGAGCGCATCCATGATCACCTTGTCCACTGCCTGATTCACGGGGTAGTTACGGTTGATCGGGTTCCGGTTTTGATAATTCATCAACAGCTTGTCAAAGTCTGAAAGCAAATGTTTGGAAAATGCCATTGTGCTCTAGACAATACAGAATATATTCACTTAAGTATAATTATAAATAAATAAATGCATTCTAACATGAGCTATTTACTGATCATTTCGACACATGCAAAGAATATAATTTCAAATCTAAAAACATATGTAATGGCAAAAACCAATTGGGAAAAATTACCCCCAGGCAAGTTTGCAATGAGCTGGAAGGGAAAGGACGGTGTGTGGAAGTTCATGTCGGCAATGATGAGATCTCGCAGCAGTGGGTGGAGCGGGTGGTTGCGGAAGGCGTGCGAGCGGTCGTTGATGATCGAGTGCATGAGGCCCTGCTGCGCCGTCATCGGCTTGCTCGGGTCCTGGGGCAGCAGGGGCTGGTGATGTGGTGGCAGCTGGGACCCCAGTGGCTGATTCACAGAGAACGTAGCCGACGAGTTCAACAAAGGAGCCGACGGTCCACCCATGCCAGGGCCTGGACCGGGTGCCCCGACCATGCCCATTCCGGGTCCAGGTGGCCCTCCCATGCCTGGTGCCATCATGGGGTTGCTGGGCGGCCGCTGTGGCTGACCCACACCTCCCATCTGCTGACCACTTGTACCAGGAGGGTACTGACCCTGCTGAGGACCAGGGTATTGACCCATATTGTACTGGGGCATGCCGGGCCGCTGGCCGGAATAATGCTGCTGTTGCTGACTAGGATGAGCCGGGTAGCCCCCAGGCTGCTGCTGTGGCATGCCCCGACTGTTATTGTACACATTCCCTCCCTGTTTTGCCCACATATTTTGATTCTGCCCTTGTTGTTGCTGCTGCATGGAGTACTGTCCATTGTTTCCCATACCGGGCTGGCTACTGTCCATACCTGGTGGATACATTTTTTGATGCGACATGGGAGTCATTGGACCTTGTTGTGACCCAGAGCCTTGTGAGACTGGGGTCCCTGGCTGTTGGCCCATCACAGGCATGCCCATGCCCTGTTGCTGCTGTCCGTGCATGCCTTGACTCCCAGGTAACATGCCTGGTTGTTGGCCATGTATGCCCTGTTGATGCATGCCCTGACCTTGTTGTGGCCCCATTCTAGTATTATTGTATCCATACATGCCCTGCCCACCACTACCATCAGAGTTACCACTCGGGTACTGTTCAGAGAAATTCTCGCCCATATTTCTGTAGCCTGATTGCCCCATGCCAGACGTGGATGGGGTCATGCTATTGTCCATGTGTCCCTGAGAACCACTAAAGCCTCCACTATGCTGAGGGGCAGGCGGGAAGTTGAACTGAGTTGAATCCTGGCACTGTGACCGTGTGTAGTCACGCACCGGACTTGGCATTTGAGATGGCGCTCGCGACGACCGATTTGAGGGAGGATCATAAATACTGGCACCCTGTAAGAATAATAGAATAAAAAACAGTCAGCATGTTTGTGATTGTTTTATCACGATGTATATTTAGCATTATCTTCTTACATTAAATCAATCAATTAGAAATTTCACAAAACACTGTTAAAACATACTGTTACAGGTAACATAAAAATGAGGCAAAGCTTTTACACAAGGAACTGATAATTGTCATCAGGAAGATCAATAGAAATGACATAGAAACTAACCACTCGCAATTACAGTCAGTGCTATATCCCAAATTCAAGCAACATTTGCATGATCTGTGAAGCGAGCTCACCTTGACGAAGCTGTAGCGCTCCCTCATCTCCTCCAGCAGGTCTGTGCCTGATGAGATGATGCGCGGCCGCTTGGCCACGTGGATGGCTGAGGGCGAGTCGGGCTGTGACGACGCGCCTGACGAGTTGCCGTCGCCCTGCAGCGAGGGGATGTTGAGGTCCGAGGCGGAGGGCAGCGACGTGAGCGTGAACTCCTCCTCCTCCTGGTGCTCGTCTGCTTTCACCACGCCGCCGGTCGACGAGGGCGGAGCTGGCACACGCGGGGACATTGTGGACAGCGTGGTGGACGAGCCGTACTGCGACGAGCCCGTGCACACCGATGGCGAACCCGTGCTGAAAGGCACAATGTTCACAATCATCATAGGAATATTAAGCTTGAAGTCGCTAAGTACGAAAATTTCATGTTTAATAGTTTATAAAGTAAAGTTATAAATTCAGGACTGTAAGGTTCACAGATAGCCCTGGGGTCACAAGAAGTGTGATTTCAGCCATTGATTTCCTCTTAGAATTTGCCTTAATTTTGTACATTTTCATTTCATTTCATGAATTACTTTTGAATCTAGTCGACTGTTATATATTTGAATTCTGCATGCTGATCATGGTCATACCTGTAGTATCCACCATCAAAGCAGGGCGAGTCCGTGGACCTCGGAGGCTGGTTCTCCTTCATCATCAGTTTGTGAGGCCGGCCGTCCCCAGTAGTGGGGAAACCCCCTGCTCCAGGGGCTGGCGGCACTTTAAAGCCACCTTCGCACTTGTTCTCTCCACTCTGTAAACAAGAAAAAATATCATTAGCTCTGTGAATTTGACAGATATTGATGAGGTACATAATGGTACAAGTAGTTGGTATGGTGTTCGATGAAAGTTATGAAGGTTAGATCAGTGTTAGCATGAAAAGCATTTAATACATATGCAGGAAGATACAAATATTTCAGAGAAATCAAAAGTTTACTGATGAAATCTGAAATCTGTACCTGTTGGAATGTGCCATGGCTGGCAAGGGAGCGGTTGAGACTGTCACTCAGGCTATGGGCCTTCATCATTCCAGCAGCATCAAGTTTGGACTTGGCTGGTGACGCAGGTTGCGAGAAGCTCGTTTTGAGGTCACTCCCCTATAAATATGTAACATCAAATTGCAGTTAACTAATATACTTAAAACTTCTATATAAATGAGCAGAACTCATCTACCATGATTTCAGGAGCTGAAGATCAGTTGGATGTTTAGAGAACGTTTAGTAAATAGACATCTCTTACATAGATTTTACAAAATCTTTAGAAAAAAAGAAAAGCAAGTCTCATATTTTTTTTTACTGACCATGAGATTTGCAGTGAAGCCAGACTTCTTGTTCAGGTATCCAGGCGTGGTGGGCACTTCAGGAACCAAAGTTTGGTCATGGTCGGGGAATGGTGATTTGGGACTGAGGTTGTCCACGGAGTTGTGTCGGCGGTTGATGGCTGCGGGGGGCTGTGAACATGGAGGGTTGCTGCCAGATGGTGGGCACGGCGAGCGGGCATTACTGTCTACAGAGCTCGAGCGTGCCCCCATGACGGCAGTGCTTCTGTGTTGGGGGAGCGACGCGGAAGGACAGGATGCTGTCGAGTCACTGCTCTCCTGCCGATGGTGCTTGCTGCTCGGGGACGGCACGCTGGCGTCCACAGACCCTGTGGAGCCTGGGCGATCACATAGTGTGGTAGAGTGGACAGCAGGCGACCCCACAGAGCCGCCGGTTTGCGTGGAACCAGCATTAGATTTGCCACTGCCCTCCTCCATGCTACTTGATGACACAGTAGGCGAGTCTCTTTCGGCCGAGTCTATCGCCATCCCGTTGCTTTCACTTTTCACAGAATTCACAGAGGGGATCGACTGAACGGAGTAAGGACTATCCTGTTTGCGAAGAGCGAGTTTTTCACTGTCTGTTGCATGTGAGTCTCGTGTAAATGAACGAGCCATGAGTTGTGCTGTGCTCCCCCAGTTGACCGAACGGATCTGTGCCGTACCGTCACCAGCACCATCACAGCCAGGATATCCAGAGTCCAAATCAGAGGAAAACCCTCCACGTTGTTGTTGCTGAGATTGATTCTGACCACCACTAAACATGAACGGGTTTCCTTCAGCATCGAAGTCTAAGAAATCTAAGTCCATGGCATCCTTGATGCCAATATCCGAGAGCAGATTTCATAGGAGATCATTCTGGATACGATCATGTCCATAGCCACCATATGCACCAGCAAGGTCATCCTCGGGAGAAGTCGGTCGGTCGTCGTCACCGAATGAGTTTTGTGAGCGCATAAAGGGCTGCTGCTGACTGTGCTGGTGCTGAGCATATATGGCTTGTTGCTGTGAACGGTCACGGTAGGCCATCTGAAATATAATAAACCACATAAGTTAAACAATGTTGCCTACCGTATTATCATAATTTATTTGCATATGTTCCCGACAGCACCAAACATCTCGGACTAGGAGAAATCACATGAGTTGTATAAAGATTTGAAAACACAGCTCATATTCTAAACCCACACACGTGACTTGTGGAAACCTTTTTATAACCATTTATCTTAAGAAGCTTGCTATCGATTTCAAATGAAAACACAAATGGCTAAAATTGCCCTTTTTGAAAACAAAACAAAGAAAACAATGTATATTTTTACGTGATTTTGAGGTGCTTGCTGCTGCTGCTGCTGCTGCTGCTGCTGCGCCCCCATCTGGTGGTGGTGGTGAGGCTGCTGCATCATGCCGTATTGCCCGCCCATGTGTTGTTGTTGCTGCTGTTGTTGCCCCATCTTGAGCTGGTACGAAGGCCCTCCCCGGTGCTGTCCCATCATCCCCATACCCGCAGGAGGTGGCTGCGGCTGCTGCTGAGGATATCGCTGCATCATACCTGTAGACAGCAATCGATATTCTAATTTCATATTTCTCATTGATAAAGTTGGTAAAGAAACAAACCAGCAAATGCTGTTGACTGACTGACTGACTGACTGTGTAAGAGTTTGATTAATTTTGTGTCTAAACAATAATAATTCCTTCCATAATCATTTGCTTTGATTTTGACATCTGCGAACAATTCCGTTTCTCCTAATAGCTGATAACAGAAAGAAAAGATGAAAAGCGAATGATGTGGGCGTGTCAGTACCTGGCTGGGGCCCGTAGTGGTTGTAGCCCTGCATGCCGACCCCGCGATGCATGGCGAAGTCTCCCCCACCCATGCCACCTCCACCGCTCATCACAGTGTTCATGTTATTATCGTGATGCTGCTGCTGCGCTGCCTTGTTGCCCGCTGCCTGCATCATCACTTCTCGCCATTTAGAGCTACAAGAATACAAATATATGGTTAATTGCAAAGATAAAATCAGTATCCAGCATGAATGAATTCTGCAAAATTGAAGAGTATGAACCATTTCTAGGCATCTGCAATTCTGGCTCCAAAATAATGCTTATGACTGGGGTAAACGGTAAAGTGACAACCCACACGTTTTCATGGATTTTTGACCGCCATTTGTGCTTAAGACTGTGCATAAAAACTAGATATGACAAGGGTCCATAGCTGGAATAAATTTTGTTTGATTCACCTAAAGTGATCTTGAGATTCTAAATAAATGAGGTTTAAAAAACTACCAGAGCCGAGAATATAAGTTGGAAAAGCAAAAAACAACTGCTTGATAACTTTTGTTCTCCAGCAAACAAATATCAATTAACCAACTGTGTTGAGCTTCAGACTTGGGGCTAGATTAAAATCGATTAAACTTGATTTGGTAGATCATTTCAATCTTATCATCAAAATGAAATAGTACAGACTAATCTAATCAAAATTTCCATTTTCAATCATATTGTA
>CM032665.1:6939314-6952548 GCA_019095985.1 Streblospio benedicti | reverse complement strand
TGTCAACTAAGGACACTTGTGGCGTTAGATCATTTAATTTTAAATGCCTAACACTACAAAGTAACTCACTCCATCAAGAAACTCCAATTTTGAAAGTGATAACTTTTCTACATACAAAAATTTCTTCTGGGCATAGTAATCAAACTGACACATTGCTACATGTTCAAGTCACTCCCAATCTATTGCTTATACTGTTGTCTCTCTTTTTTGTAATACAAGAATAGAATTATAAATCTTGTAAGGCTACTTGCGTACATTTCGTCCTTTTAAACTGCAATTCTACAAATCAAAAACTAAAAAAACCTGTGCTACCATACATTATGGATCATTGTCAGATGATCTTGATCAGCCCATAGCCAAATTTTAATACATTACATTTATGTCTGGAGCAATCAAAGCTGAGAGGTTATAATCCTGACTAATCGCTCTGTAACAGCATAGTGGAAAACTAAAAATCAGATGTAACCAGTGTGCTTTGGGGCCTTGGGTTTCATTGTTTTATCTAAGAAACTGGTGCCTGATTGTTGTATTGGCACCATACATTAAGTATGTGATTGATAGGGGGAAAGAAAGGAGGAAAGTGGAAACCACCAATATCATGCAAACCTGCACAAGGCACAATATCTTTACAGTTTCCGAGTTTAAAAAACACCATCCCATTAACGCAAGCGATGAATGATAGAAAGGAGATTCAGTTTCAAACTACCTAAATATATAACCGAGTCTTAGCGTGATGCACGATAAATCACACACTAAATGGTTGAATCTTGTGTATACGGCTGCATAAATGGAAATCATTTTGTAAATGCCTGTCATTGTTGACGGATGGCTTTGGTGAAAGGCTTCATTTTAATGTTCAAATCTAGCATAATGTTGCATGGGATGTGTTGTTTAAAATAAATGATTACATAAGTTGAATGGAATCAATTCCCAGCTATGAATTTAGATTAAAAACAAATACGTATGATTTCAGAAGATGGCTAGAACTTGACACAGGAGCGTATCTTCTTTTTATTACGCTGCTAATTGAGAAGAATGCCTGAGGAGAAGCAAAACATGTATTATATTTGCTCAGAACACCATTAAACGCAAACCATTCCAATATGACTGTGGCAAAAAGCAATTGAAATGTCTTGAGTTGCAGGCTATCCCTGCTTGAGGTTGGTAAGCTGTCAGAAACAATGAGAAAGTAGCGAGATCCTAGTAAATAACAAGCAGGCGCTGCAGATATAAATAACAGTGCCGTCACAGCGCCACAAATGCATGTGTACATTCACAGAAACTGCCAAATCTTGCGCAACAAGTCAGCAAACACTCAATGCAGCCAGATCAATCACTACATCCAGAGAAAAAAGTTCAAATTCACTTGCCATATTGAGATACTTTAACTCTATTTAGATTTCTATACCCTCTTCACATATGAATCATTTGCTATCTACATAGAAATCAGCTCATGCCTATACAGAAACTAATATCAAATATGCACATTCTAAAACTAGAAATGTAAAATAACTTATCTAATCAGTTGCATCTAAAGTTTAATTTTAATACTTTTTTAAATGCTAAAACGGATCGAATAAAGAGCACTATCAGGCATAGTAGACAACTTTCTTTTATTCCATTCTTTATTTAAAACAGTCCTACTCAAAGCTCAAACTTAGCTCTGAGTACATGTATATGAACTAGTGAAGACTGCAGACTAAGATGTAATACTAAATATTTGCTTGGTCAGACTTATCTAAATACATTCACAAATGTACATTTTTTATAGAATATAAATAACTATAACAAACAAAAACATTGTGAAATTCTGTACCATTTAGAAAAACATACTATTAATATCAGGATAAAATAGAATTTGTGGACACTTCAAAGAGGGACTTTGTCAGCAAATGGTATTTTATACATGAAAATATTAACAAAAAAATACCATTGCACTCACAACATAATCTGAAATTGAATTCATATGATACAATGTTTATATTATACTAATTTCAAATTAAAACGAGCCCCCCAAAATAAGGATAATTAATTACATCAAGAAAGAATGCTGAAAAAAACAACCATGATCCTATTAACTTACAGAAGCCCAAAGACCACACGCAAAAATGAATTTAATTCAAATCATCGAAAAAACACTCATACATATCTGTAAATTGAAATCTGAGCTACAATGTACTGTTTTCATACATAAGAACTGCCCTTTGTTTAATGAAGCACCAAGAACAGTCGGAAGAAAAAAGTGACCAAACAAGAGTGAGTGTAAACAGAATGTGCATCTTACCAAGTGAACACCTGTAATGAGAGCTGATGGACCACTAATTGGTCCTAAATTGAATTGGACACTGAAAACGTCACAAAGTATGGCAAAAGAACAACTAAACTACACAATCTATAAAAACAAAAATCTGAGGGCATTAACCTGTCCAGCTTTATGTTCATTATGATGTACTTATCACAATAAACTGAGTAGAATGCCAAAATATCTTGGTCCAGTCATTCATTGGTAATTTACAATGCAAACTACCATACCAATGGTTTTAAAACATATATAACACTAACAGTTGCTTGTAACTGGTCCTGGTAAAATAAGAGGAATAGTCCATTTACTTTCACAGAATATTATGCGAGATAAGACATAAAACACATAATTTACCTGTATGACATTCCTGCTCAAGTGGTTAAGACATATCCTACACATCATATAGATCGTTCAAATCTATCGAATCCCTCGAATATTACATAAACCACTGTGATCTGCACACATTTCATTATAAAAGGAGGCTACTAAAGTTGCTGGTAAAAACTTAGCATGCTGTGGTTAGGACAAAGTCAACGTTTAGAACTGGGGCATATGGATAACAGAAAAAACACATAGCGACTGCTATTACATTCTAGGGTTGCCAGCAAACTTACTTTAAACATAACTTTCTAATGGCATAATTTTTGCTGTTCAGTTGGACCGTTTTCTGTCACAATAACATTACTGTGATGAAATACCAATTACTGTATGGTACTGAATTGGAAAAGTGCATTAAACAATGTGATGGTCTTATCACTAAATATATAATAACTACCACTTCTCCCTGATAACAAAACCACGTAAATCAGCACTATCTATATTGCTACTATACTGTTTGACAAGTATCCATGCATCAAAACTATTATCCTGCTTTTGCTAATCTTGAATTAAGCAAAAACATTGCAGCAGTGGTCGCTGGTTACAGGCATGACAAGGAATATTGGTGGCGTTATCGCTTTTTACTGATAACATTGCATAACATCGCCGGGAATACTAATCCATTTTTGTCAATAGCGCTTGTCCTCTTGAGCGTTGTGTAGATTGTCACTGCACATCAAGTGTCACCTCCGCAACTTCAACCTTCAATTCCTGTGCATAGAAAAGACAACACAGGAGCAAATACCTAGCTGGCGTTTAACATTTAGGATAACATAACATCTGTTGCTTTTCATTTAAAAGCTGTAGTGGATTAGTTTTAGTTATCCTGTTATGAAATGTTAAGCACTAAGAATGGCACCAACTTTTACTAATGATGTATAGCAACTGAAAACCCTGAACATCACGAAGCAAGATCTTTTGTTTTGCATTATAATCAATGTTCAGGTGTTTGTTCTTACAAGAACTCCATTTTTTTGGACAGGCTCTTTAGAAGAGCTAGAGATGCGAGCTAGAACTGCCAGGGGTCGAAAGTGGCCGCGGGTAAAGCACATCACAGCTCATTGCCCCTCTTACGCTCAGCACCGAGCGCCACCACAAAGTTGTGCACTAGTGCATACTTCCAACAAGCATCTACTTGGGTTTTTTCAGTCCTACATCAACAGCAATGTTATATTGCCATACATCACTGTGTAAATATACTCATCATCACAAGCTTTTTGAGCTAACTGTTATCCTAATCTCTTGATAATCACAATCAAATCGTCAGCTGTTTGAGGCCCAGCATGTGCCGTCTGCTATCTGAGCCCCTCTATCATGAATGAGGGTGAGATGACAGGCACTACAGCTCCAACACCAAGTTACATTAGTTCTCATAGCCTTGCATTCAGCACTGCATCATAAATATCAAATGCTCCTAAACACTATCTCGAGTAAAGAAAACACAGTATTTGAGTGACTAGACAGAAGAGAAAAAAGCTACTTTTAAATTCTTTAGAGGACATAAACATTCCAATTGTTGAAATGCTTGAGAACCAAAGAGTCTAAATATATTTATTTACACTTAGCAGTGTAGAAGGGGCAAAGGGCAATCTGTTAGTTCAACCATTATTTTTCATCCAACTTTACCTTGGTGCCTTGTGTTAAGAGTTAGTGGTAGTGACAGGATTGGTGGGGATACGGTGCAATGGGCTGATAACACCTGCTGGCTCGCTCACTGAAAGCATCATATAAAACATAAGCCTCATAAGTCAACAATGGCCAACAATGTGGAATAAATAATTCAACCTTAGATACAATGATAACCTAAATATGTTAAGGAGAATGATTACAGCCTTAATCTAGCGGAACCAGTTGGATAATACTGCTCCTAAGTTACACAGATTTCTAATTAAAGTGGAAATGACAAGAAGATTTTATTAGAATATACTAAGCACAATTGCATTGAAAAATGAGTGTGATCCTCAATGATTGGTTAAACATCACTTTTGCTGTTTAGTACATCTTTCTACGTAATGCATCTACACAAACGCAGCAGGCCAACAGAGCCCAAAATAATACTCGCACTGAATAAATATTATTAAATGTCTGTTCAGGCTTGTTGCAAAGCTCAGCAGGCCGTAAAATTTAAGTAAATAGGTGTTTAAAAAACGCCTCACCATATTGGCAAGCCAGTTAAAAAGTTCCTACACTTTGGTTGACTGCTTTATCTTAAGTTTTTCTAAACATATCTGTTTCATCAATAGCAACCCAAACCTTGAAAGGAATGCAGCATCATGAGAAAAAAGTCCCCAGAAATAGATATGCAAAAATTAAATGATGGATGTCTCGATTTTATTTCTCATATGTGATAAGCAAATGAAATCCACTTTTACTTGTATAAACAATGAAAATTGGTAAGCAATCATAATAAGATCTTGACTTATTTGTTCATTAGATATCCAAACAGGTCTACAGAAGAATGGATCTGGAGGTCATAGGGCTACACTTACAATTGCCCCTGCACTAATGTCTAAATTGAGAATATATGAAATGATAATTTAATATCGACAGCATAAAAAGAGCCAGTCAATGGGTGAGGTTATCTTAATGTTACGAATGGGAGGGGAAGTTGTCAAATTCAACAAACCACACTTCTTTTTCAATTAGCCCCCAGCTTGTCACATCTTCCTATTTAACAAGCATTTTTCTAGTTACCACACAATTGCCTAATAATCCCCTTAGCAATTTGAAAATTTCAGGAGAATTCATCATAAATATGTAAAAGTTTTTGGGAATTCAGACTAACTTAACCTACTAGGTAATTCATTGCTTTCTTTCTGGAGAAAAGTAGATCATTTATGCTCTCTTAACAACACACACCACAAAAATGCTTCCTCTTTCCACAACCTGTGCTTGCTTTCTTTTTAGCATGTAGCTAGGTCTATTTCTTTTCTCAGTGTTGTTTCCTGTTTATGTTCTTACAAAACACAGAGATTTGAGGTGATCATATAGTAATATCATCAATTTCAAGCAGAAATTGATTATAAAATCTGTATATTCAATTACATTTACATGGTTGATAATGGCAGTTTAACAAGCAAAAATCACTCAGGAAAGTAAGAACATCTAAATACACCCTAAGGAAAACATGTTGCGATGTTTTACAGAACTAATTCATACCTCACTTACAATAATTTCTTCAAGAACAGAGAAGCATACACCAGGTTTAACTTGCAGTTTTATGTTTACATTTGAATTTTGGATCAATGATTTTGAAATAAATTTTAATAAAGACCCCATTGTTTGTTTTAAGTCAAGGTTCTAATTTGATAAGGGTGCCTATAAAGAAGTAGGATATGAATGGGAAGACACATATAGAGCTACATAATGTTGCATTCATCCTCTGTTAAAAGACCTGTACAGGGATCATTTTACCTCACAATGGGACATCGCACCAACGAACATAGTTGTGGTTTCACTAGAGCAATCTATTGCACGTGAAAGTTATCTTTAACAAACAATGACTCACTGATGATTTTCAGGGAAAAAATATTACATTTAACCTGCTTTAGAGGCATAGCGAACATGATTTACGACAAGCAAAAATGAGCAGATACACCAAGTCTAACAAATCTTTCAAATAAAGATCATGTTCAAGTCCTGTCCGCTGATAAATGATTAATGTGTTATCAACAGTCAATGATAAATCAGTTGCATGAACGGACCCCTTTAGAGGATTTCCAGCCATACAGTAACAAAAAAACAATTTGACAAAATTCAGAAAACAAAATTCCTGAATTCCTGGAACAAATAGTA
Organism: Streblospio benedicti; assembly: GCA_019095985.1. NCBI lineage: Eukaryota > Metazoa > Annelida > Polychaeta > Spionida > Spionidae > Streblospio > Streblospio benedicti. The sequence goes on along the minus strand of CM032665.1, from coordinate 6,946,073 downwards.
TTTCTAATGGACAAAAACCAAAACTAGATCAAAAGTGTTCAAAGAACACGGCGTTGTTAGAACAATCATAGGCAATGTCAAATATAAGTTGGTACCAACATTGAATAATTTTTTATTCTATGATCCAGGACTCTTATTGATCATGATTTTCTCATCCCTAAGTGTGTTACAATTGACTACTCCAAATAAAAATTCACATTTCTTACAGGCAAAAGTAAATAAAATCCTCCCATTACCTGATAAAATAAGATTTTTAAAACACAAAACAAGCATCATTCATGCCCAATAACATCAAAACAAAATCAACATTTCAATCAAATATAAGCCCTTTAATGCAGTTTATCAGGTGCCTGACATGATATATAAGAAGATGCTTGATTACAAGTATATAATGGAAACCAAGGCCATTGTAGACTGTACAATCACATAAATTATTTGGTAGCTTTGGACCTTGTACATGATAAATCAAACCGAGAGACAAGAGGGAGACAGAGTTCTTTATCACACACAATGCTTGATGAATTAGATCCACTAGATTCCCTCTCCCTCCCTGTCAGACCCTTCTCGTAGAAAGAGCTAATTGTTATGACATGTGACCAACAAGGAACTTCTAAAAAAGGTGCCTAAACTATAAATAACTAAAAATCAAACTCAGTAATCATGAAAAAGTAAACTACTACAGCAATATTGAATGGGTTTTGATAGGCAACAGGTCGATGAGAATTAATGCAACTTTCAGCAAGTGATGTACAAACATGTATGTGAGGTGACAGCAAGGAAATTCAGCATACAGAATAATGTAAATTAGTAGTACTATCAGAATCCTGTAATAAACCTACAGCCCCGACAGTTTTTTTTCCATAAGTTCACATCTCTGCAGACTAGTCGCCCATTTCGTCACGAGTCTGCTAGTCTTGAGTAGAAATTGGGGAGGACTAGCGCTGAATTCAATTCAGTCGTCATGCCTGAGCTCGCGCTAAGGTTCGTTTTATCGCCATGGGCGAGAGATTTTATGGATGGGCGAGAGATTTTGCTTACTCTTTCGCCAATGTGGCGAAACATTTTTATTCAAGAAAAATTCGCAAAAAACGAATTTCGCCTGGTTTTACTTCGACTTCGTACATAATGCAAACAACAATGGCGCCATTTTACAGTCGATTTCCAACGAGCCTCAATGCCATTTGATCCTTTATGAATCTTACATAACCCTGCGCGCTTGATAGAGGCTGCGCCGTGTTTTTGACCAATCAACGATCACAGACCTAGTTTTCTGCACACAGTAAGCATGGCTGTTTGGTTGTCATATTTTTGTTCAAAAATCTCAATATTATTCGTCTCTCGTGCCTCATCTAATTAGATCTTTTAATCCGTATGACAAGAGAGGCGATTAGCAAACTATTGATCAAGTGTGGACGTCGGAGAAGTAATATGTATTACGAAACGATTGACATTTGCAATTGGACTTCCCAAAGATGAAACATGTCATGGGTGACTGATATTTAGTATTGTCATTTTTGCAAGCGTTTATGGAGCAAAATATTGTAAGTAAATTTGTGTTATTATAAGAATACGATGATTTATGCTGTGGTTGGTTTGTAACCGAAACCAAATGTTGCCACGATGGGTATAAGTTGTGATACTACGCAGTTTAAAATCTGATGCCGGCCTGTCAAATTCGAATCGGCAATTGCCTGCGATCTGGATATGTAATTCACAAGTAAGCCAGTCTCATATGAGAGACTGGCCTCCTCTTATGAGGCAACGCGTGAATGGGAGGCCACGTGGTGTTTGTACATGTACCTCTACAGAGGCAGGCTAGGTAGCCAACTGAGCCTCAGGGGTGGGGGATCACACTAGCTATAGTTTTAAAACTAGGTGAGTTCTTTTACGTGCAGAGCCTCAGAGGTGTGGCTCTCCTCTACACGGGACACGCCTTTTAACGAGGCTTCCGAACCTCCGATGTTAGTTTACATAATTTTTTTAACATAAACATCAAATAAAATAACCATCTAACATGGGTTAACTAATAATAAAGAATTAAGGCTGTTAGACTAGGTTAGTTTTTAATAATAAGTGCAGCCGTTTGAATCTCACAACGTAATGATAAAATATGAACAGTCCCACCGGGCCACCCTCAGAAAAAAATGCTTTAAAATTAAGAAAATATAGTGTATATGTGTTATCAAAAGTTGGTATTCATTATTGGCCAAGGCCCATCATTGGATGATGCAAAGCAGTCATCAACTGGGTCTTTCCTCAAGTTTTTGAAAGTTATATAACCTTCATCGTTCTAGCCTGAGCGTCGGAAAATCAAACACAATTTGATCAATTGTCATTATGATATTTAAAGTAGAAATATTGTCAAAGTAACTAAAAGTAATGATGTTTGTGTTATCATTACCATGTTAATTAATTTACATAGGTTTTTGCTTCGCTAAAAAGAAATTCAATATTGGCTAAAGAATAATTTAGTTCTTTAGCCAATTGGCTAAAAATAATTTCAATTGGCTAAAAAAAAATTTCGTCGTTTAGCCAATTGGCTAAATTTCAGATGGGTCTAGCGCTAGCCCAGCATGCATACGAGTAGCTGCTAAACCAAAACACGTTTGGCAACGTGTCAGGACAAGCAAGTTTTGGAGAGGACCAGTACCTTATCACCGTATTAAAGTTACTTCTCCTGCTGAAGAGTAATTAATGAGGCCTTAGCATTTCTTACCGTTACCCCTCTACAGCTCGCATCGTTTGCTATTTGTCAAGTGCCGTAACAATAATCAGGGTCAGGATTAGGTTGAAAAGTGCTACTCGTCAGCTGGACGAATAACCCTAAAATATTTACTTGTCCTGCAAAAAATCTACTCGTCCTCTGTGCACAAAGCTCTATATTTGTATGGCAAATTGACCAGAATTGCTACTCGTCAGCAGGACGAGTAGCTTAAACATTCTATTCGTCCTCCACAAGATTTTACTAGTCGATACGAGCGGACGAGTGGCTAATCCTGACCCTGATAATATAAGCTACACATCGTGATCTGTGCAAATTAGTATTGCAGGAAAATTGCACAGTGTTGTGGGAATAGCATATTCATATTAACAATAACTTCATTGGTTGATCAATGCAAAGCAGTAATCAGAAGAATTCTGGTGCCATTTCCTTAAGTTATGAAATTAATATACCAGGGAACAACTGCCAGTGTCATGTAGATCAGATATGTACTTAGAATATTTTCCTATACTTAGTACAACCCTTAGTGACTTTCGGGTTATTACACTATATAAAAAAATATATAAAATGCTTGTCTATACATCAACTATATGGAGCCACAGGAAACTAGTGTAGTACTACTCGTCTGATGTGTATGAAACCTTCATTGTTCTCGCCGGGGCATCGGAAAATTAAACACATTGATAAGATGTCACTAAAATATTTAAAGTAGAAATATTGTCAAAGTAACTAAAAGTAATGATGTTTGTGTTATCATTACCATGTTAATTGTTTACATAGGTTTTTGCTTTGCTGAAAAGAAATTCAATTGGCTACAGAATCATTTAGTTCTTCAGCCAATTGGCTAAATTCGAGATGTGTCTAGCGCTAGCCCAGCTTATGGACTATAATGATCCGTAAATCAATGCATTATGACTATTATTTAGTTCCTAGCCTGTTACCAATCCACAGGTCACACTGTTAGAGGTAAAATACTCAATTTGGATTTTTAAGAAGTGTCACTTGTTGACAATGGCTAGTAGTATTTTGATTGGTCGTAATAGCTGCTTTGGAAAGATGATATTAATTAGCATGTCAAAAAGTTAATCAAATATAATAGATTTAAGTTATATATCAAAAAAAGATATGTATTTAGAGAAATATTATGCATACGGGGGCTAACATTCTATGGCCCAAGTGACCAAGTTGTGGCAACAAGAAGCCATATTTCAGTTTGATTTGTTCACCCTCAAGTCAAATTCACACTTTTTTTTAAATGTATGTTTTTAAAGATTGGTAGATGTAAATGTAAGGGCACCCCATCCCCTTAGGCCAAATATTTTCATTTTGTTTTGCCCCCACCTCTTCTAAGAAATCCTGGATCAATAAATCAAAGCAAGACCGAATATGTGGAAAAAGCAAGGGAGATTTCTGTTTACCATGGGAGAGTTGGTAAAATTTTTGTATTATTCTCATTGAAACCCACGGGTCACACATCACATGATAACATTGCCATGTGCGCATGTAAATGCACACATACAAATGCACGGGAATGTCGTCGGTTTAAAAAAAAAGAAGATATTTCAATGCTTGAAGTTGATATATTTTTATATTTTGCTACTTACGATTGTATATAATCATTAAGAAATGTACACTTTATAAACAAACGCGTGACCATTCAACCGTTTGGACGATTTGCTGTTTAACATATGTGTGATATTTGTGTAAGTCAAAACGGCACACGTGCGTCGCGGAAGCGAGGGTTTTCTTGAGAATATGGGAGTTTATTGATTTGGAAGCATAAACCTTAGTTAAACAACAAGTATGGTTTTTCAGAACAACAATCCTATTGATAAGCATTATTTTTCTTCCACGCATGGCCTTGTGTGTGGCACTATCCACTTAATACAGTTGGGTTACTGTAATTATGAAAGATGATTTACTCATCTAGCCGCCCTTCAATACCTGGTCAAGTCACTTTAAGAGCGACAGGGTGGTTGGCCAAATAAACATCATACACGAGTTCTTCCAGCTTTAGAAATTCCAACATTTACAAATGCAGTGGCCGGTTTATAGCATGTCATTTTTTTCCAGGTCAGTCTCAGAGATACAGGTCAATTTGCTGAGAATAACATGTGGATACCAGTGGGGATTGAGAATATATCTTTGATCGGTGGTCTTAATGTGAAAAATAGAAAATACATGCCACCATTCAGTACATTTGTGATTTAAATTCATGCCAAACAAGAACCTACAATTGCAACCTCTATTAACAACAATCCGTTTACAAGTATCGATCAACGTGGGATTTTAAATTTAAATCCCACCTGCTATGTTGGCCTAATTTACATGCATGTTTGTTACAAGCAATCCGAACCCAATTTACTAACATTAACTTTGAGTTCTAGAAAGTTAAAGTAAGTATAGTGTATACCAATTAACAACTATAAATTAGTATATAAGAACGCATATAAATTTAAAACGACTCTCAAGTGTGCGTAATTCGACACCTTTTTTGTCGATATTTAAAGTTCAAACAACGTTCCACTTTTTGTGTAATTGTACGGAAATGCAATGAAAGATTAGAAAAATATATACATGATATGTAGGACAGGGGTGCTCTACCTGGTCTGAAATAAATATTTGCACGGTATATGTGAATAATCCTAGTTTAATCCATGGTTTTCTTTCAAATTTTCTAAAAACTAAAGTTTTGAACATGGCAGTTGGAGCGGGGTATGACGTCACAACCGGTTAAGGGAGCATGCAGTATTTGATAGTGCAAGAGCATCGGATGCATTATGAATCGCGGGACGTTATGTCGTGACGATCTGTGAATATATATTTTTTCTTCTAATTATTTATCGCCTCGAACGACTATGCAATATTCTCATGCTTTTTCTAATTATATATTCATACATTTTTCTGTAATAATACATGTAGACCTCTATATTGTATGACTTGTATGACACATTCAATTAATCATGTTTGCATACGCATATGAAAATGCTTAGAATATTGTATCCAAAATTTTAAATTGCTTTAATTGACAGTGTATGGTCCGTGGGAAGGGTGGAAGAACTACTAGAAATAGCGTAACGTACGTGTAGAATGAATGTAGGCCTAACAAAGAAGCAAATACAAAATGCTGGTCTATTATGAATTTTTGAAGGTGATGGTTAATAAGTTAATAAGTGCACTCTTTGTTAGAACCACCTATCTAGAACTTAAACAATTTTATCTACATGTTGATCTAGATTTATTTAAAAAAAACACCGCTACACCAGAGATTGGTAATACTCTTTCCCATACTAAAGTGGGCGATCTTAATTGTGACTTTCAAAACTGAAAAAATAAAAAGTTTCTATTTGTATGAATTAACAAACACATGTATTTATGGTTTTATGAATCATATAAAAAATACGTGTCTTAGAGAAAGGTCGAAAAATTAGATACAAAAAAATCAACAGGGCCTACTAGCATTTGAAGTTACACCCTATTACGCTAACCGACTGTCGACATTTATGAAGCTAAGCACATTATTATTCAGTTAGATCTACACATGTTGTCCTCTCTATACACGCGTAGCATTTTATCTATTATCTTCACCTATCATCCGTATTTTCATATGCTTTTTTCACATACACTCCTACCATACTATTTTTGACTCACTCTTACTACATGTAAACCGTCTCGAACATTGGAAATGAAGGCCAAAATTGTGATTTTAACTTGCTGCATTTTATTTGCAACAGCAGTTCAGGACCAATGTGATAAGGTATTTACGTGGTTAACAATCAGACTTTCTTGAGCTTACACTGCTTGTTCATTGGAGAGAAACGCTGTCAAAATAATCAACAACAAAAATATTTTGGGAAATTCACGTCATTGCAAATCCATAATGATTTGAAATGTTATACCTTCAGCAAAAAGTGTTCTCAGGAAAGTAAGTTGTCTGTTATTGTTCGGTGCAAGATTACCAAATGCGATTTAGTCTGCAAAGAATCATTTAATTAATCCTATTTTCCTTATCGTAGAAATCCATGTCCAAGTTAGTG
>CM032665.1:6896686-6939214 GCA_019095985.1 Streblospio benedicti | reverse complement strand
TGCATGCATTCTCTTGTCATCAGCATTTTGTTCCTGGCTGCTTTCTGTAGGTCTTAAATAGCAGCTTCATATTCATGTATTATCTTTATTACATTTCCAGATCACGATGGGTTTATTGGTTTCTACGTCACGTTGAGTTCAAGTTTGTCAGCACCACCATGGCTACCACTGCTTTTTGATAATATTCAACTCAACACTGGCAATGGCTATGACGCAGCAACGGGCAGTTTTACTTGCCCTGAAACTGGAAATTATTTGTTTTCAACAGCTATTCAATCTAATGCTGATGCAGCTGATATCTATATGTTTATCAATGATGAAGGTATTGGAGGTAAGATTAAGATATATCCTCCAAAACCACAATAAAAAGACGCATAGCATTGCAATGATATTTAATACCTAACTGATTATTAATGTGAGATATTACTCACTTATTTACAAAAATACCTGCATATAGTAAACCAGTAGTTTTCAATTCGCAAAATATTGTATTTATACCGTATATAGCACCTTCAAATATGCGTAAAATAAACGGTGCTAACACGCGTTGTTTGACAAGGTACGGTATTTGCTGCATTAACGTCGGCTATTTCAAATCCCCAGGAAACTTTCATTAGCAGCCTCTGCTCTAAAACCTGTCCAGTGTGTTATACAATGATACATATACAACGTATTTTATTTCACAATTAACAAAATATAGCAGCTTTAAGTACAGAATATCACGTCAAAAACGGCCACTTTCCCGTGCATTCATATGGTAATGTGTCACTTCTATCACCTCACAGGGGTGAAATCACGTGACTTATGACGCGGGGGTTTCCTTGAGAATACAGATACATTAAAATACAAAAACGTCACTTTTATGACGCAAAAAGTAATCTTAAAAAGCATTAATTTGTGGCATCAATGTATACCAGAGAAGATAATGTTGGGACGTCAAGTTTTATTTCACATCATAGGAAAAAAAACGGTTTGTGATATTTCTGTGAGCCTGTTTAATTTACCACACGTCCATTCTAGGATTGATATCCCATGGCGGAGAGTTTCCTCACAGTTCCGTCACCGTGATAGCTGAGTGTACTTCCGGTCAAGTTGTTCAAGTGCGCTGCTTTAAATCTCCTCACTGTGGAATCAGAGGTGGATCATACACCAACTTTTCAGGATTTCTTATCAGCAGCATTTAGTAAAAATAAATTAACATGTGTCTAAGGCGTTATCATTGGTATCAGAGCTTTCATATGTATATACAGATGACCAGAGCATTGGGGAGAAAAACTGACCAATCACTCGTATTTTAAAACACTCATTTAGTTTTTTTATGTATTAGAACGTGGTTATCTGCCGTGGCTGTGTGCATTCACTGCATTGGCGAGCCTGATGTGCAGGCAGATTAATCCAATACAAAAAAAAGTAAAAAAAAAACAAATAAAAAAACAAAAATAAAAACAAAAAACTGTATTTGTAGGTAGCCACATTTTCTATCACCAAATGTCCCAAATGTCAATAAGTGGATTTGTTTTTTTTTATCACCCAATGACTACATATTCGATAGGAGTTGTCTTAAACAAAGTTTTTACATAGCGCACATGAATACACTAAAGTCAATTTATAAACAAAAACACGTGGGAAACCTGTATACACTCCAGACCATGGTATATTACCGGTCTGTGTAAGGTTCCTGTTTTGCTATCTTAGCCAATAAATGTCGAATACTAGTACATCTATATAGTCATTATATTATTAAATTGCAGCAGGGGTGCATCTACATGATTTCATGGGTTTCGTATGTGTGACGTCTCACGGACATGTCTATTGCATTCGAAGAGTGTGAATACGTTAGATACAAATACAACAAACTGTTATCAAAAGTATGATTATCTCATATTAGGCAAAATTTCAAAATGTAACTATGCATTTCACATCAAGACACACCAAGAGAAGACATGCTGCCATGTGTCTAACTACCTATACTAGAACAAATCACTGTTCAAAATACATTGTACTGCCCAAATCAGTTCTTTAAGGCAGTGCTTAATCCACTTCTTCATTGAAGATGGCCTCTAATTTATTTACTTATTTTCACATACATTTTCTTTTTCAATTTTATTTATCTAAATAAATACGAGCATATGTAAAAAAAATAAAACAAACTAACGCATACAAATATAGAACTCAGCATCATTAGTTTGTATAGATGACTTGGACGTTCTAATGCACGAAACATTCACACAGTGCCACCGACCTGAAAGCCACTCCTCAGTCTTGCCACTATGTGCTTGTCCAAATAAACTGTGTGTTAGACGCACAAACGTTCCTGGTATTTGGTTCATAGCAATGAAAAGCTTGTGGCTAGTATGAATTCACTCTCACTGAATAGTGTCCATCATGTATACGTTCCCTCGTTTATATTTTTGAATATTCAACACATACATAGGCTGAAATAAGAGCACCAGTATATTTCAGTCATATGGTTAAGTCTAAGTTAGTCACAAAGTATTTCTTGGATTTCTACACACACTTTTAAGACAGATTAAAAATCCCAATATATACATGTATTCTTCACTTACTGGTAGCCAATGGCAATTGCAACTCTGATGTAAGTTAAGACCAATTGGCTATGATATAAAATATTTCCTTTTCAGCAGAGAGCCCCTGGAATTTACATAAAGCTGATTGGCATAATGAATCCCTACTGACACTAGTACAAATTTATCCCCATTCTGTCCAAGTATTTCTTTATGATGAGAGATCGACATCCATCCAGCACCTAAAAGATAACGGACATATATAATGAGGGAGTAATCACCGAGCACATGACATTTAATTTACAATTGTTCAACGAGACATGCCTGCTTAAACGAAAAATCGCAGTTTTTACGACTACCGAGTAAATCACATTTTATTGGATTGCTCAATATTCTGAGGGCAGTAAGGCGGCCATATTTGAAAAAAAAAGGGCACCATCTTTTATTTTACAAGTGGCTCCACTGATAGAAATCTTAAGTACGCCCTTATGTGACAATATGCCAATTTTGGTGCTTGTATCACAATTTGCACGATTCTATGGAAATATTCCCCCATAACCCCCCCCCCCCCGTAATAAGAAAAAAAAAACTAGTTTACGTCAACTCATTGGCTATGGACTTGTCTCTGACAAGGTCTCAGCCGGAAAAGGAATCTTCTCGTCGATCTGCAATATATGCACAAAACTCACCTTTTTAATCGTGTGGGTGTCTACGGCACATGTGTAGAAATATTCACACGTATGATTGTCATGCCAACCGTTCCCTCGGTTCTTGTACTTCACTGGATTCTCCAGTAGCTGCTAAAATATAAGCAAAAAATCTATTACCATGCAAGTACTGGTTTGAAACACATATATGATCCTAAACATCTCGACATGTATTTCTCTTTACTTTAAACTTTCTTAATGCGACGCAATAACAATCAAGAACAAGAAGGAAAAACTAACCAAAATGAATATAGAACACATAAACGCGACAGGGTAGAGTCACAATTGCTAAATAGACTTCAGATTACCATGAATATCCGCTTGATGAAGACTGCCGTGCGGATAACCTCGGGGTGGATCTCCCTCTGGCCCATCGTGGACCGGGACTTCCGCCGGGAGAACAAGCCTAGTGAGGGCAGTAGGGAGGACCATGAGAACGCATACATAGCACGTGTTTTGTCATAGCTACTTTATTTGAAGACTATTCCATTTTTTAATCACTAGTCCATTCAAATTGATTGCCGTTTCCAAGAGCCTACTTCCAAATTTTGGAATTAGGTTTATGAGTCTAAGAGGAAAGTACACACTAGAATATAAAACGGACCAGTCGTGGAATCATCCTGCCTGCCCACCTAGCGATAGACTCCCGCCCACCTACACGTGGCGTCGTGCCCACCTGTCCCTGGACTCGTGTCCACCTACCCTTAGACTCCTGCCCACACATAGGATCCTATCCATGGACTCATGTTCACTTACCCGATGACTCCTGATCTGCACAGGGGTCGCTGCCCGGCGTGTGGAAAGGGAACTGCTCGAGGAACTCTCGCTTCTCGCCTTCTGCAACGCCACGGTAATATCAACCATCTAGTGAAGTTCATCAGCTTCGTTCTTTTTGTATATGTATATGTCCCCTTATTCATAGCGTTGCTCTTCTACACATCTCAACTTTTAACCCTTTCATTCACATGTTTCTGTTTGTTACTTTTCATATAAATTTGTATGAGTTTCCCTACACGATACTTATCTAGTATTAGCCATCATTTCATCATATCCTAAACGGTCATCCTATTATGGGACAGCATACACACATTTCATTCAGGTACTAGTACACAATGTGAGCTTCAACAAAACGTTAGTTGTATTTCCGTACGCAATTAACCCACAATCAATCACCTAGTTAACATAAAAATCATTCCCACCACTTAAACTCAATGAATACTCATTCAGAATCTTAATGAGCACTGTGCTTGTACCAAGATGAAGACAATGCCCACAATAGCACGCTATCTGAGTATATGCTGATTGCTGCCATCCCCACCTTTTGGCTTCTTGAAGTCTTTGAAGCCGTCGAAGACGTCCTTGTAGGGGCTGTCGGGCGGGACACGCATTGAGTCCAGGGACTTGCCAGCCATGACCTTCTCCTCTAGCAGGTCGATTTTGTTGATGAACAAGATGATGGACACGTAGCGCAGGAACCTGATAAAGTATAGCATTGTCATCAGGACAGTGTCTTGGACTCCCGTGCGATGTACAAAGCCCTTTTTGTTGTAAACACTGGTAAAGTAGGGGCGCGATCAAGCTTTTTTATGTAAAGAGTAAGGGAGGGAGGCGATGTTTGAATTGTAGAGCAGAAATCTTAAATCTTTAGTTCGAGTCTACAGTCCTTCAATGAATAACTACAAGGACTCATGGATGGTGATGATGATTGCCATCAGCTGAATCCCTTGAAGTTGCTGTTGCCCTATACCGTACCAGGGCGCCTATTTGTATACAAATTCAGATACATCTTAACTCCTGACCCTTTATTTACTGTAGATCTCTCTATGTAATATGAAGTTGATTGCTAGTTTACTGTACAAAGTAATTCTAATGGTTTGATTTGATAATCAGGTTAGAGCACCATTTGTAGTTTTCAACTTATAAAATTTATTTCACATAAAGTGAACATACTTGTCAATAATTATTCACCTGCTATTCCAAACTTGTTCAAATATTTCTGCTGCTTCAATCAGGCGGTTTTTAGTATGATCCTAAAATGCAGAAGTGAGATGAAAAACACAATCTTATGTAAATATATAAACATTTATTTGTTAGGACAGTATCAATTGCAAATGCTCATTAGAATTGAAAAAATAAGCCAAACATTTTCATTTCTTCACGTATTCTACTGGTTCTGCCCTTCAGCATCATGTCAAAAGCTGCCCCATTGATGCGTTCACACATTAATTAGGCCTACAGGTCAATGGGACTTCATCGGGACAGATTTTATATTTTACTCACAGTCAAACGTAACTGCACACGGACACATCAATACATGACAAAAATAACATGGAACTGAAACAATGTGGTCACATAAAAGAAATAATGAAAACTTTGAATACTAATTTGGTTGTTCTCAAGAGTAAATCTGTTATTTTCTAATCCTCTTTCTGAGTTCTCTATATACCAAGTACGTTCTTAACACATATTGACATAGCTGAAGAAAGATTTCACGACGCTAACAGGGTTTAATTGTCTCTATCATCTACATATAGTAAAATGAAAGCTGAGAGTTTTAATACCTTTTTCCAGCTCTGGCAATACAGTAGTAAGAACATGCTTGCTATAACGAAATGAGAGCGATAGGATTGAAATTAAATACACAATGAATTGGGAAACACTCATTTAAAACATGCACGTGGGCTAAACATAGTCACGGACATAGCTAGGACGCGCAGGGAACGCGCGACACCCCCCCCCCCTTTCCCAACAAAACGTTTCATTTGGATGATGTTCTGCCATGTCCGCTATCAATCACGAGTGCAAAACTCATGAGATCCACAACAGTAAAGTGCGGCCCCCTCTTTAAAAACCCGGATCTGCCTGGGTTTTAAAACAATATTAGCACTCTTGTTAGTGAACCAAGCGTACCTCTCTGAGCACGGTGTCGAAGCTGCTCGAGTCGAGCACAAAGAGGATGGCCGTGGCGCAGTCGAACACTTGGATCCACTTGCGCCGCTCCCCCTGCTGCCCGCCCACGTCAAACACGCTGCAAACACGCCATGACGTCATAAAACAAGTCATCAAACACGTGATCAAACACGTGATCAAACACGTGATCAAACACGTAACCGACACGTCCTCAACGTTGCGGATGAGTCTTTTGGCAACTTGAACCGATAACCGATTTTCCTTATGGTAGAGAATACGGGGGGAGAATATCAATTTGAAACCCTCTTCATCAATATTTACGTAATTCCAATAACGTTACGCTTGGTAGTGGTCAGGGCCAGTCAAACATGCTTCATGGTAGCATTTGGTGTTTTCGGTTATGTAACACCTAGAACTAGCCACGACATGTGCACTTTTACGCAACGGTCTGGCCTCTAGCCATAGAGTGGTCAAGGAGGTCACCTGAACTGGACAGGTGAGCCATGGTCCTTGACGCAAAAGTCGATCTGGTGGATGGAGTTGGTCATCACCCGACAGCGCAGGATGTCCTGGAAGCAGATGGCATAGATTCAACGGGGCTGTGTTTATGATTCAACAATACTGATGAATCACAATTATAGGCCTACTGCATGTAGAATATGCCCTTCAAATGTAGTTTTTGTTAGATGGTAATTACAGCCATGTGGATAATGGAAAGTCATGTGTAGGATACAAGTACTAATTAAATGAGAGATTTGTTAAACGATAGGCCTATTGGAATATTCTTCAAACATCTCTAAACACACGCATCAGTGATCCATGGATTACTCACCTGATCTGTAGGTAGGTAATCATCTCTTCGTATGACAGCTATTCGGTCCAAGAAGCTGGAACATAATTGCATTTAGCGTGAACAATGACAACTTATATATTGCTTCCATAAAGTTAATATCTATTCAAACATCTTACATTTTCGGATTCATAGCATTATACACGTAGACTACACTTTGCGATGTTGTTTCAGACTTGTCGCCAAGACAAAGATTACACCCCACATAGCTTGTTTTGACAGATTAAAAAAGAATCTGAACAGTGGACAACATGATGCTTATTGCTTATCGATATTATGTTTACACCTAAAATTTGAAATAGAAAGAACCGTGTAGGATTTAATTATAACTAGAAAGAACTGTGTGTGAGACTTAGTGTTGAAATAGAAAGAACCGTATAGACTTTACAGCTGAAATGGAAAGGGCCGTGGAGGTTTTAGTGTTAAAAATAGAAAGAACTGTGTAGGTCTCTGGGTGAAAAAAAACACACCCTTGTGTAGTGTTAAAATAAAACTGTTGAAATAGAAAGAACCGAGTAGGATTTAGTGTTGAAATAGAAGGAACAGTGTAGGACTTAATGTTGAAATAGAAAGAACCGTGTAGGATTTAGTGTTGAAATAGAAAGAACCGTGTAGGACTTACTGCGGCACTTACTATTTGGCGCAGTCGAGCAGCTGGTACTCGCTGGAGCGGTGGTAGCACTGCTGGATGCCACGGTCCCGCCACAGGCGCAGCGTGTGCTCGTAGAACTCCTGCAACAGGATAGCAGAACTCCTTTACGAAGATCACCCGTGGGACTGCATGTCCATTTATTTGGACTCTGGCATATAGGGATATGCAAAATAAAACCATTATTGTATGATTTTCAGCCACGCTCCCCGCCAAATTTTGTCTGAAAAGTTCAATGGATGGGGAGAGGAAAAAGTAAACGGAAAGGAAAAAGTAAATAAAGTTGAAATTTTCAGGCATGACAAATGGCAAAAGCCTCAGGTGGTCGCAATTGAGAGGTGGTCTCTGTGTGGAGGTTCATGTAGGCCCTACTACATATGGCCTCTTTACGGAAGATTAGACCACGAAAACTGATCTCATTATAGAGACTCTCCAGAGGATCTACTGCATACGACGATAGGACTTAAAAAGTTGCGACAATACGATTGATGTTGATGACGATACCAAATCTGACTGCTACAACATGATGGCGGATGACAAAATACAATGCACAGACCAACCGTCAGCACCCTTGCAGCACACACCTGAGGATAATGGCTGTTTTCGTCCGTGGCGAACTCCATGAGGTAGTCGATGCTGGCCTGGACGGTGGGGTCCGCAAGGTGGACGTTGAGAAGATTCATGGCTCCACAGATCGTCTGCCGTAGGGAGAGAAAAAATGCAGTAAGAAAAAGTCGAGTTATTGGCGTATGTTCTAAGATGGTCTTGGGAACAATTTTTTGTGCAGTATCCATTAAAATAATAATATAAAGCAAATTGACACGCTGATTATATATTTCTATTTGATAAAACATCAGCATTTGCAGCCTTATTCAAGCGCTTAAATGATACCATGTATTCAAATTTGTATTTTATTTTCTTAATTTTCCAGCATGCACATCATTTTAGATTATACCTTTCCAAAATCTTAGCTCTAGGTTATGAGTAAAAATCATATGCATAATTCCATGGCTATTTATAAGTAGCAACACGGACCCCAAATACCCGTACATTCACTTCAATATAGACATTTTTAAGTGGAGCCAAAGCTTTGTACACTAGCGTACTAGTTGAAAAGAACAGTCACTTGGATAATGACACACAACCCCCTACCACAGAGTAGGCTTTCGATTGCACAGCGTCGACGCTGGGGAGCACTTAGTGTCAAAGTTTTAAAATGTCATTGTATCAACCTCTCTTAATATAGCTACTCGGCTGCTTCCTTATGTCAGTCACACTTAATATAACTCTTTCAGAATTTTCATACTACAGTGTATTCTTGCCATGAGATTTATGTATCAAATAAGGCTACATTTCTAACTGGGAACATGACCTACACGACTTGCATAATGGTGATTTATAACACTGATAAATTGATAATATTCATAACGGTCTCAACATGACAGAGTAGACCATTCTGACCTCGTAAATCGTCAATGTGCATGTCAAATCACAGCAATGTTGAAGGAAACACGAGTGTGTGAACTGTGAATAGTCATTTGACATGTAGGTTTTTAGTTCACCTAACAACAATAACATTGGTAAATTATGTTGTTTCTTACAATTATCGGTCTACTTATGATAAACATTCTAATGAGTGTTTTCCCAATCTTGCTTGTGAATTCAATTCATCACACAGGCAGATCCAGTGGAAGTTGTGGGGGACGCGCAGGGGGCACACACCACCCCCAAACGGCGTTCTATATAGTTGCTGGGAACCTTTTTTGTGGCACCACTCAACACCTTGGCCTTCACGTGTAAAATTCTCGTGGAGTTCTCAATAGTGCGCCTGCCACCCCACAATCTGTTCTGCAATGATGGATCCAATGTATATGTAAAAAGGGATACTGTTCAGTTGATACAGTCCACAGCCTGAGTAAAACATACGAGTCCATCCACACGCACAACCCATGGGACATCCAACCATGGGCTAATTGCAAACATTTACATAGAAGCCACCCAGCACACCCACCCTGTTTGAAATGGGGCAGATGGCCCTAATGACCCCCACCTCCACCCCCACTCCGCCAGCAGTGTTTGATAGCCGTATATGTTATGACAATGATAAAGTGAATGGCTTATCACGAGAAGCCGTAAACAAACAACCAAAGAACAGTATACACAGCTACTGTTGTTAATAAGGAGAGTACAAGTAAATGATGATAAATGCACTGATAACTTTGAAGTTTGCACTTGATATGACAATCTTTAATGTTTGCAGTATGATGATTATGATTGCAGGTTGGCAAAGTGAGGACGGGTACAGTCACCCATTCAAACCACAGGAACACAATAGGCACATGTCGATACAACCACAATGACTACCATTTTATTGCAATAAAGATAACTCTTGTGTAAATATTTTTGAATGATCGTAGATTACTATATTATACTATCACTACTACCATACATTATAGCCTGAAATAGTAGCACATCGCACAGTCGCACGTAGACAACTTAAATGTACTGATTCACTACTACAATAATTATGTTCACCACAAACAGAGTGATCACAAATCAGGACATAGTTGCATAATTACATTCACGCACAGAGCTCACCATTTTCTGTGCTAAAAGCTTTGTTGAAACAGTTTAATCAAGAAGAAATAGGACAGGTTGTGTCAGAAATTCAAATGAAGGGAACCGCCGCATTACATAAATACTCAATGATGATATTCACAGCACAAACAATATGTATGACATAAGTGACACAATACAAAAACAAATGTCAAATACAAATACATTCAGACAGACGATTTTGCTGAGTGAAATTAGGATATAGTGACAATATTTCAGTTAACATTGCTGACTTTGCTGTGCAAATGACGAAAATAGAAATAATTACCTGTCCCTCCCAAAGACGCTGCGTGAAAGGTCATTAAATAAAAAAAATGAGAGCTAACCTTTCTGGTACATTCATAGAGACACCACTGTACTGTTTTAAGGTATAAACGAAGAGCATTACAATTAAACAATCTCTGGTATAACGTATACTTCTCTGAAGGCATTCCCATTATCTATTACATTATCGCACGGATTATGGGTATGCCATTCACATTGTCCTTGTTTAGCATTTCAATGATCCCCTTATTTACAACCCTGTTGTGAAGAAAAAAAACCAAGAAAACAAGCGACATTTTTTATAGAACTATTGGATTAGGTCATACCCTCGTTTAAAGAGGTGGGCCGGCAAAGAACGTGGGGGGGGGTCATCAAAGTTGACAAAAATTGGAATATGGGGGGCACCCCAAAAAGTTGACTGGATGACGTGGGAGGATGGGGGTTTAAAGTTGACACCAACTTTGTACATTAAACTAACTTAAATTTGTATCTTAACTTCTGTAGTTAAGTTAAAAATTTATACTTGACCAGTAACACTGGCAACATTTGTAGAAGAATAGAATGAGAATATTGTGATATCATAAATCAAAGGGAGTATAGCTTGAATCGGTGATTTAAGCCAGTTTGGTCATCTTAGTTAGCACAGATAAAAAGAAATTTTGTGGCTCATAATGGTTCACATATATAAATTTTCATTCAAAACAAATTAGCAAAATATTTTTAAAAGTAATGAAAGCTCAACTGTTTCTTATGTGATTTGCTGACCTATTTCAAATGCCATCTGCTTTTTAATGATTCAGTGTAATAATACGTATCATAATGGATAAAAATGAAAAAATTTAAACATTATATCAGCATGGAAAACGTATATCCACAAAATCACAAATGTCGACAACCTTCTGACGCCGCTCACTGGAAGAGAAACATGGCTCATGCAATGGCAGATCCAGGAGTTGTTTTTGAAATTAATTTCATTTACTAGTTTGATTTGATTTAATTAAATCTAAGTATTATCATGTTATATCGACCGTGTTCGTCAGTGCATGTAAGGAAGTACGGTAGTGTATGAAGAGTTCTGGCAGACCCAGAATGTTTTAAAGAAAGCAGTGGGAGAAGCACAACAGACGGTGTCCCTGGAGTTGTGTCCACGTGTTTAAGCATGTGCACGCCCGGCCTGTACTCACCTCTCCGTGAAGCCGTTGATGTGGATGATCTTCATCTGCTTGGTGACCGTGCTCTTGCCCGACTCGCCAGTTCCTGAAACAAGCCACCAACAGGACGGTGTATATGGGAGTGGGGTATGTATTGTTCTGATTGCCACACTCAACATCTGGTTTCAAGTGGTCTTGACTATTAGGAAGTTTAATATCCTTTATTAATAAGATTGTGAGTGGTCTTGGTGGTTTAATTGTGATTCAGATTTGAACAACAGCGTTCATGTGTGCACACGTGTGTGGGTCGTGTAAAATAGGCACTTTCAGGTTATGCATTTTGTTGTTGTTCAATGATGGGTTAAACGGCGCAAAACATGCCCACGGCAGTACAGAATATTTGCATTGCATGTCTATTGCACGCCTGTATCTGGAGCGCCTTGACAGAGGACTAATAATTTACAATCACAGCGCAGTAGCCAGTTGAAATAAAGCTGTAATTTATCAGAATGACAACACCTATAAATAAACAGAGCTATTTTTATCTGCCACTTGGCGCTTAAGAGGCACTATAAATAGTTGGCGTGTCATCGTGTCTCAGGTCCCGAACTCTTCACTATCTCCAGCTTTATCAACACCACACTAGTGGTGTGACATCCCACAATGACCAGTCCTTTGGTCAATGTACACCCACTGACCAGCCCTCCGGTCACTGCACACACACAGTTCTAAGGTCACTGACCCGGTGTCACTGAGCACGACTGACCGGTCTTATGGTGACTGTATACCAAATACACACACGTACACAATGAATTACAATTACACAATCGTTTTCAGTGTCAATTACAATTAGTCTGATTTTTTTTGATCAATTACAATTACACCATTTCCGAAAAGATCAACTGTATTACAATTACGAGTATGCGGGAAGGTGTAATCAATTACCAATCACAGTATAATTGACCACAAGTCTGGTCATTCTAATACAATACAATACAATTCAATACAATACAATATGATTTTTTATATAATAGTGCAAATTCCACGAAGTGTTTTATGTGCTTTTGTAGGCCTCCTTGAACAAATGGTACTTAAAGAGAGCCTTCTATATATAATAATTGGAATTTAAAAATGGCAACAGTCTTGGATTTTCGCATCGACAAAGAGAAGTTTATTCCATAATTTAGGTGCTGCTGCTATTTTAAAGGCTCTATCCCCATAAGGCCATACCGAGCATGAGCAGCTTGACGATGCGCTCCTCCTCGCGCTTCCACTCCTTGAGCTGGCGCGAGATCTCCTTGTCGCGCGTGGCGGCGACCGCGTCCCCGCCGCCGCACGCCGCGCCGCAAGACAGGTTGGTCATTTTCATGGCACCGGCACCGGTCACCGAGTGGTGGGCTGTGAGAGCTGCAAATGGTGAAAATTCATATGAGCACGGTTGGTTTTATTTACTTGAGAGTATTTGATTCACATGAGAAGACATTACACTCATCTGTATTCTTATGAATTTTGATTTCCGCGCGATCCTCGTGTTACATAAGGAGATCCAGTGTGGGGGAAGAGAGAAGGGGTGCAGGGGAGTGCCCCCCCCCCCCCCGTTTTTGAAAACCTGTATCTGCCAGTGTATGTGTTTGTGGTCCTGCTTTCTCTATAGGTAGAAGCTTCGGACCACTTTGTTTAGCAATATAGACTTCCTCAGCAATAAGCACAACTATTTTGTTACAGCATTATTGACCGTTAATCCACACAATGCTGCTTTTTGTATTTACTCTTTAAAACCTTTCATATGGCTATAAAATACAATACTGTCACTGATATCAAGTTAAAAGTCATGCACACAATGTTATCATAGTAGAACTATCTACTAGGACCACCTGTATAAAGAGACCGCCTCTATAGCAAGATGAGTTCTCACGGTGCAAAGGCTCCGTGTAGAAAACAACGCGAACCTCCACACAGCGACCACCTCTCCATTGAAACCAGTTGAGGTTAGCCATGAGGTGGTCCTATTAGAGATGTTCTACTGTTTCATTTTAGTTGCGTGCCCAAATAATGTGAGTCATTGTTTTCAGTATGCCAATTGGTCTGTTCGTTGAACCACAATTGTCTGAGCTCGTTGTCAAAATACAGAATCCTTGCAGACCTATAAACTTCATAAACTTTCGATATTTTTTTACTAGTGTAATCAGAGTGATTGTAATTAGTTTAGGTTTAACTGAAATTGCATTGGTACCGTAGGCCCTATTAGTCTGCAAGCATGTAAAACACGGAGCACTGTGCAGCGACTATCTGACTCGGGCCTAAGATAGAATATGCAATTATTCTGCTTGTCATTGCAAGTTAAATACACATCAACAGTACAATTACCGGTACTTGGAATCCAGTCAATTGTTCTAGAAGGTTTAAATAGGTCAATGTAACCAATATATCCAAAAAATCACGAATCCCAATTAGAGTCTGCGTAATGTGATCAACTAATGATTCGGGACATACACTGGCCACTGGCTATACTACTAGTCATTGCAAAAAACTGCGCAACTGGTGTGAGCGAAATAATACGATAGAGACGATTTATAACAGTCTTGTGAAATATTCTCGAGAAATATGGCACTCTATAAGAGGTTTAATTCAACCCTGACCACTCCCTTAATATCCGAGTTAGGGTATGGATATAGTCTGAGAACGAGCGCTTTCAATTGTAGCTAAAGAGCAGGAAGAATACATGTACAGTCTACATCATAACAGATTAAACAGGTGTTTTCCCCCATTAAGAGATTAAATTACCCACTTCACAATAATGAGTGTACATAAAACCTTGTGTGCAAATGAAATTACCTCTCGACAAGTGCTAAATTGTCTCTGTAATTAAATTCTGGTGAAAAATCACACAGAGCTGTTACAGTTATTGCTCAAATAATCACAGGAGTCTGTAAACACGAGACACCATTTATCCGTGTACAGCTCGAATCTGGTAGAGAAATCCGTGTTCTATTCTGTGAGCGAGGTGTATCTGAGTAACAGTTTTGTGGTATTATAAACGCCTCCTCGAGCTCTTGTCTGTGTCTCGAAATAACTGCTGAGTACCCTTCACTTTATGGTCCCTATGGTAAAAGAGTCACGTCGAACAGGCCAACACTTGAAAGCACACTAAAACACATCAATCTATTTAAAGGCAAAATTATATAGACTTGTCTACAATTGACACACGAAGTCCACGGTTGTACACAAGTAAATAGTTGCAATAAGTCATCTGATAGTCAGCTCATGTAATTTATATTAGCCTTCGTGTATATCCTGAAAGCTATCACTGACGTAAATTCCGCAGAAATACACAACTAAATTATGGCACAGTTGTGATTGACCAAACGACACTGACTCGACTGATATCAACAATAAGACGAGTGTTTGAACGCGGGGAACAAACCAAAATTGATAACACTTCTGACTACATTTAACATCTCATGTGTGCATTTATCAATTGTAAGTCTATGGCTGATTTTGCACATGTAAGGAAAAGGTACTAGTTCAAGCATGCCGTATGATGGTTACAGCTGTTAATCGCTTCGCTTCCATCCGTGTGTAATTTCCTGTCGGCCATGCTCGTCGTGATGGTTATGCGAGGATGCACGCGTCTGATTACAATTTCAAGCAAAACATTCCGATCGTCACAATTTAACTACAAATACGTGTGAAGTAATGTCACCTTGAGCATCACTGGTCTTGACATCTTGCAAAGTGGACAATTTTTCAAGCATTCGTAGTTTTTGGTCTCTCTTGAAACCCGTTTCTCACCGGCCTATTTACCAACGCCTGATCAACGCCTGACGTCACCGATTGCGGTCATTAATTAAGAGAAAAACATTATTAATCTGCATCCAATGCAGTCAGGCTATAATAAAGATAGATATAATTCATAAATGCCACCGTGACCAGAACTGAATAATCTAAGAATTAAACTATTGCTTCCATATATTTGGATGTGAGTTAACGTAGGCTACACACAGACGTTTCAACAGGTATATGCACGCCTAAATCACATTTGTGAGAGTCACGATTTAGGTGCTCCGTTCTCAGGGATAGAACCGTGATAGAAAGTTGCATTCTTATGGCTAGCTTCTAATTTAAGGAAGACGTATCAGCTTCTGGCTACCCCATCCCCAATTTCTGGATGTTCGAGACAAGGTCATGAGAAATACACCAATTTTTGCCACATGAAAAAAATCTCATTTTATCAGTCATAATCACACCAACAGAAGGTTACGACTTGTCAAGTTTTCATTGTTTTGACCTACTTGAGAAAGGAAGGGAGGGTAGACAAGGTGCCGACATGGTCAAGACCAACAGGACTGCGTTAAAACTAGCACCAGAATGGTTTCGACAAGGTTTGGGACATGGTCCCGAAACAAAATTGAAATTAGAAGTTATTGATCCTGTTGCGCACTCTTCAATTTGAACGAGCAGATGAAGACGACGAAGAAGAAAGTTAGAGGGGCCCTGAGAGGGTACACCGTAAACTTTTTGTCTTGGCAAAAGTCTTGGATCCATGGCGACCTTTTGGTAGGACACAATACAATTTGAAGTGGTGTGGGTAAAGATGTTATAAAATTTACTATTGGTGAAGACGTCAAAATCTTGAAACCAACATAGCCGGCATGTTCTCAAATTTCTATATATTTCATAGGCAAATGCTTTAATACAATATCAAGTAACAACAAAACGTTCTTGAGTGTAGCAATGAAGGTTTGTTGTGCTGTCTCCCTGGGCGACATCGGCAGTACATCACGATGTTATATATTTTATTTCTAGGGTTCTCCCCAATGGTGACTGCATATGACTGACCGCAATGCAGACGTTATTCCCACGCTCTGGTTTTTCGCTTGCAATCTAATTGCTATTGCCGTGGTAGAATTAGATTACCAAATTTAATCATTGTAACTGTAATAATCGAGTGACACAATGTATTATATTCATCTTGGCAATTAACTTTGAATCGTGATGGCAATAGCAGTAGAAGTCAGAGTAGCAGTAGAAGTCGGAATGGCAGTAGAAGTCCGAGTAGCAGTAGATATAAGGATAGCAGCAGCGGCGGCGGCGGCAGCAGCAGCAGAAGTAGCAGCAGCAGCAACAGGAGCAGCAGCAGCAGAAGCAGGAGCAGAAACAGAAGCAGTATGTCCTGTTGATGGCATTTGTGTGGCACTCTAACTGTGGGGATGTAAAACCACTGTTCGGATGTAAATGTATAGTACACAACGTCCTTTTATTTGAACATAATTATATACTAGCTTTTACCCGTGGAGACTAAAAAACAGTAACCGCCAATAAAGCCATATGCCCTATTTTTGAAGTTAGCAAATGCAACCCATCTAACAATACCACCCCACCCACAAATTCTGACAGCACCCATCTCATGTCCTAATAGCACCTGCCCACGTCCTAACAGCAATCCAAGCTATTCAACATCCAAACATATATTATTGATATTACACGCTGATTTCAGATGGACCCGACATTTTGAAGATTGTACACACACAATACAAATAGCAAGAGCCCAGTCAAAATTCAGATACTTAAACATTACAACAGAACCTTTTTATTAACAACGACGAAGGGCTGCAATCAAGTGGTCTTTGTAGAGAGATGGTCTCTTTATAGAGGTTTAAAATAGTTTGAATTGAATAATCTATTACAAAACTTGCCAGAAAATAGAAATAAAGGACTTATTTTTGGAGGGAAAATGTACACATGGACATTTCCGTTCCAGTACGGAGCCTCAGTAGTGCACATGATCAACGCATGTTGCAAAAACTAAACTGAAATACTAGTCAGTAGTAATGTGACGTCACTAATTGCGTCGCTTCAGCTGACGCGAAGCCTTGTGATTGTTTTGTTTGTATGTAACTAACTATGTATCTAACTATGTATGCATCCTGACAAAACTAGAGGGCTTATCGATGAACCCATTCTCTTACACTATATGGTATGACAAGACACCAAAGTGATTCGATTTTTGGCACTTTACCAATTAAAGTGTGCTTTCCATAGGGCCATTTTGGTCCATTTTAAACATATTTTCAACATATTTTGCAGTAGTTTTGCTAATGCCCGTAAGAAAACATTCAAACTTGGTACAATGCTTGCACACATACTGAATATCAACTGAGTCCAATTTGGGGACTTTGGCAATTAAAGTTTACCTTCCAGAGAGCCATTTTAACAATCTTTTGTTTTATTTTTCCACCATAGTTTCAATATTATATGAAACATGACCATCGAATTGGTATAATGGTTACATTAGAATAAAAGTGCTCATAGAGCACAGCATCACGAGAACTATGTCGACTCATGGACAATAGCTATTAGCTTTTAGCCATGTTAAGAAAGTACCTTCAATCCAATGCCAAGAACATAGATGTAGGGTGAATCACACAATAACACAACAAATAATAATGCTTTGAATGCAAAGTAGACATCTTTATACCTTATCAGTCAAAGTGACCCTGTCGTCGCTGAGTACTTTTGATCTAAATGCAAATAGCGTCTTTCATATTTCAGCTCATCAGATGACAAATTTAAAAAATGCATTTTTAGCTGGATAGTTGACAAATATAAAAAGGACACGATATTTAAAAAAAAACATTTATATATTGGGCGTTGTATAGATAATTCGGCGCCGCCGTCATCCTAAGAATCACGTAATACTATGGGCTAGATTGCAATATCATAAACCAAGTACCATTTCTACTATAGTTCTTAAACACATCCATTAAAAAAACACTCTGAGTTCTGTGCATCATACCAACGCCGAGCCATGCTGAACCCGTTTTCATTTGAAATAAAATATGTTTACATCTGAACCGCGCCTCAGTTGGTTGACTGACCTGCTACAGGTGGCCTCCCTCTGAGATAATCATCAGCAAAATAAATAAATAAAATAACTAGATAAATAGATAAATAGATAATAAATAGATAGATAACAAATAAATAAATAAATAAATAAATAAATAAGCAAATAAATAAATAAACAAATAAATAAACAAATAAACAAACAAACAAACAAAAGACACACACTTTAGAAATGGCTGTGTGCGATTTGCATTTGTGTGATATTTGAGTTACTGAATCTGGGCGACTCAGCTACAATTTTAAGTGTGTGTCTCATACCATACGGCATGCTAAATATGAGCAAAATATGCAAAAGTCACAAAATAATTTAGTCTTTTAGAACAGATAAAACACATGCATGGTTTTGTTAAATGATTTGAAGCAAACTTACGACAGTATGACGCACAAACACCACAAAATGATTCAATGTTTTAAAGGATTGTTTTGCAAATACGAAGTTTTATATCACTGGGACAGCGGTTGGACCATCATGCTCAGCACTTGAGGTCCTGCAAGATACTTATATTATATGTAATCACATGACTCATTGTTTATCCTTGATATTAATAGATATGTGAAAAAGAAGACTAGACATGAATTATAGGAGTATTGAACTACTACTGATATTACACATAATGTTGATTGACATAGCTGAAAATTTGTACCGGTTTCTGTACTCATGGAGTATCAGATTGTGAGAGGGGAAAATCCTGGATCTGTCACTGCTGACTGACTTTGTCTATTTCAAAGGTGTTTTAACAGCACCAATCAAATACCCATGTGGGTGATTTAAAGACAACGCTCTTTTTATGATGTGGAATGTATGTTTCGGCTAAAAAATAACATACAATGCTGGTCCTATTTGTATGACATGATTTATGACTTCATTTGTACAGCTTTTACTAGTTAAGTACTTCTTAAATCCATGAACAATAAGTCGTCTTGTAATTGAATCCTCAAAGTTTGCATTTATAGGATTTAGAGTGACACAATCATTGTTTTACTATGTTTAATCACATAAAATGCTTAAGATTTGCTGGAAGTTTTCTGTTATATTCTTTCATGTGGCTGTATTTTCCATCGTTTGGTAACTCACCACATTACAGGGGAGCCGTTACATGTGTTCATCACTACAATACTTTTGGTCAACTGCAAACTGTTGGAAGTATAACTTGAGATAAAATATTCAGACCCACAACCTGTTTGAGCAAACCTCTTTTTTTAGCAGTATAAGGACGGAGACTATCTGTAGACAATTAATAAAACACGGATATGTCAAATGAATTAGGCAAGTGTTTTTTCGTCTGCCAGCGCACAAGCACTATTATAAATTTTGTAGTTTTTTACAATTTATAATCACCAGGGCGTTTTTATTGAACGTTATAAGGTTGCATTTTGTTTATTGTGTGGCACTATATAATTGTTACTATATACATTAAATCCAATCTTTGTCAAGGTTTTTTAAAAACTACAGGAATTATAATGGAAATTTAAATATTTCAACATTTATAGGTGGGATACCCGTGAGCCAATTGAATGTTAAGCACGCTGGCATATACATGTATACATACGATGAATACGTGGCATATATAAGCTCCGAATAAAATGTGTGCGTGCCACACAAAATATTTGTTACAATGGGTGTTATGTCTCCAATATAATAATGACGAATGAAGAAACGACAAACGGAGTTTGCATTGTGCATATTACTTCGTTTGCACAATGACTCAATTAGATCATGTACTAAATAAATAATATACGGTAAATATCTATGTACGGTAAATAACTATTTACCGGTTAATGCGCAATGCTATTGCAGTAAATGCACGCTCATTGGACCTCTTAAGCTTTATTTACCTGCAATCGCCGTGTCATCATTTAGAAAAAAAAGCAAAAACAAAGATGCACAAACTAAACATTCTAGAAGGCAAACCAGTGACACTGGCAGATCCAGAATTAAGCGTCTTAGAAATGGAGTAACCGATGCATTCCATGCAATCAGTTTGCGCATTGTGATGCGGAAAACTTTTTTTACTCCTAACATCCATCCGATTTTTTAAAAAAAAGTCAGGTGTGGGGATTTCCCGTAATTCGTCATTTTTGCTGCCGTCTGAAGCTGATGCCGTGTGGTAAATTGCTAATCTGCTCTGCACTAATTACACAGACACTCAAACCAACGTTAATCACAGTACCAGCATTACTGATACACGTATCAATGCAGTACATGCATAGTTTGTACCACATTAGTGGCCAAGTTCAATTTGAACTATTATCAAATCCTGACAGAGAAGACGATTACCGAAAAGGGCCAACCCGAAATCAGATGTCCCCAAACTGACACACTATCACCTGACACAGATGCAGTGATAGGTAAGTGATGAGGCAATCCTTGACAAATTAGCATCATCATGATAAACACGTTATCATCGTACAACGGGGGCAACACCAGTAGCTTATCATCAGTTTCTGTAAATTATAAGTTGTGCATACACCAGTCCCCGACTATAACGCGATATTAAGCACGTCGAGGTCAAACTTCTAGCAATTATTGTACAGGATACGGTCACCGTGAAGGGCCTGAGCGTGACTTTCAAGAGGCCAACACTGACGTAGACGCAAACGACACAATGCAGACCGGACGGAACCCGGGTGTCAGATGGGAGGATGCCAACCTCAGGTAGTACTGCAGCAGTGGTAGTATTTTATGACTGTGTTGGTCTAGATTTATTGGGTGTTGGACAGCCGGTGCGTAGACTACATTGCACACGGTTAATTGTTTATACGGAGTTGCCTCCACAGTGCGCTACTGTTACAGGCAGCATCAATTGGTGATTTGCACTCAACTTGGACAGTTGTTGGACAGAGTTGTCATAGATATTCCGTACTCATTAATTGCTACTTTAAACAATTCTGCAATTGATTGTTTCAATTCTGAGTGGACAACTTTGATGATGAGATATCTGTAGAATGATGGAAAAAACTTGAGCCGTTTTAATGTGGAAGTGAAACATAAAAAACGACAGTGTCAATAATAAAATATCATTATAACAAAAAATTACCTACATTTTCTTTGATAAACACATTTCGACAAGAACATAAAACTGCATATATGTATAGATGTTCTAATATTGCACTAATATCAATTGAGAGTTGGTCAAAACAAATAAAATTAAAATAAACTTTAAGTACAGCCGCATTACATCGGAGTAGGAAAAGCAAACTAGATTTTGTAAGCAAGAAAATGGAACGGTAAGTAGAAAGATCGTGTTTCAAAGATTAAGAAAATATGAGTATCTTCAAATGTTTGAACTGATCCAGACAAATCGATTAACTATATATAGAGTTGGTATTGTGCAATACATTTTAGTTGGTAATCCTACTTGATAACTTCCTATGCTGTGACAGGCATATCAGTAGGCGACTCCTCTTAAGAACTCACTCACAGTACTTTAAGAACTAAAAGGTTCAAAAGATCTTGGTTCTATATGAAAATCATATGAGTAAAAGTACACAAATTGTGATGCTAATGGACACTGAGATTATGTCATCTTATACTACTACAACGGTTGAATTATAGTGGCGAAGACTCACGCACTTACCAATGCAAGGCAGTCTATGCCATGTGGCACGCCAACCAGGCACTAATCTCTGTGGCTAAGCACTGGCAACGTCCATTGCAGTGACAGCTCCATGGACCTGTCGTCGTCACAGCAAGGGCCAGGGGGCCGCAAGGCCGTGGTGTCCATCGTTCTGGACGAGGAGGCCATTCAGAAGGACCGGCGGCAGAGTGTGAGCGGACGCGAGAAGCCCTCCAGGTGAGCTACTCAGCAGACACTCGTATGGGTGATGTGGGCTCATATGCCTGATATAATGGTTGAAATGGGCAAACGGGTTTAAGAAATGATATGAATGCTTATTGTTAATTTGAAAAAAAAAACACACCCACCCCAAAACAAGTAATGTAAGTGAGAGGTGTACTGTAAATTAAGTGGTAAGTGGGAATGTGCCTTTAATTGAAGTGTTAAGTTGTACCAGAACCCTAGTACGGACCCTCATCTATCAACTATACAATGGTCTTGTTTTATGATGCTTTGAGTAGAAAGACTTTAGCTCGCTGTGATTTAGTTAGATAATCTGAGATGTTGGAAATGTAAACATATTGCGAGCTTGAAGACGTAGAGGGGGCCGCTCTGGTAGACAATCTTTGCAAGTGTTCAGCTTTAATACTCAACACCTGTTTTCATGTTCGCGTAGATTTATTAGAGCGACAACTGCTCAACTAGATAATATAGATCTGATTGCAATCGAACTTATCACACGCACATTATGTTCAGGTCAAACATTTCTGATTAGATCTGATTATTGCAGCCTAAAAAGCTGTATGTCAGTGAATAGCCGTTCATATTTGCCAAATCACAGACATGTTGTTACAAGGGTAGAACCGTCCACCTTTCCTGTCCAATTGACGGACAGGAGCGTTTATCATGGTGAATCTCTGACAGGATTATGCGACCATAAAATGGACCAGCAACAATACTGACAATTGAAAGATTAAAATTGCTGCAGCCTGCGTGATGCAAAAAGGAGGCATCCAAATCCAAACAGAGGACCCGCAAAATCTAAGTCAGTGTTTATTAAAAACATCGCGGGGGAACCACATAAAAACGGTGTCTTCATCCCATAGGCACTGAAATGTGGTTCCAGATGTTTATCATTGTTTAAAAAGATAGGATTCTTATTACAGCCCATTCAAATATACATGGCCCCCTCTGACAGCTGCGTTAGTGAGTATTTTCCCCACCACAGCGGGCAGATCTCTCGTCTGCTGTCGGCCGTGTACGCGGTCACCCTCGTCGTGTTCGGCGTGCTCTTCCCCATGACTGAGGCCATCAACGAGTCCTGGCTCGAGACCTGGCCTAATGGGGTGAGTGGCGGCAACATGCAGTGGCAAACCACCGGTGTGTGTGTGTGTGTGTGTGTGTGTGTGTGTGTGTGTGTGTGTGTGTGTGTGGGGGGGGGGGGTGTTGACCCCTACTTTTCCTTCTAAATACGCTTGGCATAGTTTTAACTATGGTCGTTTGGTTGGTGCGTTGGCGCGTTCATTGTGTGTTTGGACACTTGTCTCCACCCCACAACCTTTCAACAAAAAATTTTCGATCTGCAAATGACACATATATATATTCTTGTGGGTAACGTCACTGACCAGTATCATCTATCCATCTATACTTTGATGATGACGATATATGTACAAAAGAATGACTTTACATTGCTTAGTATTAAGATAAGCTTAGAAACGATAAGATACTGGGATAATTTTATTTCAGCATTAAAGAAACATTGACAGCAATGCAAGATACTTCCATATAATAGTTTTATGAGTATGCGTATGCACATTTTGAACTTCAATACCCATATTAATCTTGTATTTAAGTGTTAATAATCCTGTGTGAGTGTGTAAAAGTCTTACTGAAGCACTCATACATGTACCATCCGTATTGTAGATATTCCTGGTGTACCAGTACAGCATTTCCATCGTCTTCCTCATCTACATGCAGCTCTTCATTGTGGAACCAATCCACGATGATGATGACGATGACGAAGACTTCTATTCAGACTCAGAGGCAAGATTTTCTCTCCCATGAACCACAGTACTACAGCTTTTATTCGTAACGTATGCTATGTTTATGTTTATGAGCAGACTAGGTTGTGTGGTGTTCTTACTATACGTAGTTTATTGTGTTCTTATTCATAATGAAAAAAAGCAAACAACCCTATACACTCTGATTGCGGATTGTGTATACTAATCGATCCCGCTCGACGACTGCAGGAGCAGCAGAACTCGCCTCCACCCAAGAAGCGACCCACTGGTCACAGCCACGGTATCTCTGGCAAGGCCATCATCACGAGTAGCGCCAACGGTCTGGCGCCACCAACGATAGTGCGCAGCAACAGCACTCAGTCGTTCAGGTAGGCAGACGTAAACTTTGAACATTTACTCGTCGGTCATGAAGGAACATCTGCAGGGTGAGTACCATCGACATGATTAAGGGATATCTAAAAGATTGCCCGTGAAGATTGTCCAAATGCACCTCTTCATTATTTTGCAGTACAGTAGTATACACAAAGAAAATGCGCTAAATAAGTAAGAATGCATTGTGCATTTAAGCAGTTGTCATAAGTGCGAATACACGCAGACCCTAGCTTGTTGTTTTTAACACCAGGAAGTCGTCTGCTCGTTTCAGCTCCATGCACGTGTTCACGCAGTCCAACCAGCAGCTGCGCAGCCGCCACACGTCCACGGGCGCCGTGTCCTCCGACTCCTCGGCGATGGGGGCCGGCGGCGGGCAGGAGCCCGGGCCCGGGGAGCCAGCCGGCTACACCGTCAGCCTCGACCTGTTCACCAGCGTGTTCGAACACGAGGGCTCGAGCTTCTATCTACGCCTGGGAACCATGCGTGAGTGGCTATTAATATATGTACGGCATATCCGTGGGGGTTGTGCGTTTGTGTGCGTGCATGTGACGTCTAGGGGGCTGCCGGGTCTCACAGTTTCTGGCTACGTTTTGATACTTTGAGCATGCTATAAGTGCTTGTCAATCAATCAATCAATCAATCAATCAATCAATCAATCAATCAATCAATCAATCAATCAATCATTGAGCAGTGTTTTGCCAACCTCTTCGGTGTTGATATGCATAGCGCATGCACTGGTTACAAATATATATTAAAGACAACAACTGTAACTATACATTGATAATATCTTTCACCCAAATAAATTTGCAACAAGTCTCAGCTGTACAATCAGGCGTCAACTCCCATAACCGCTTGTTTTAGATACTACAGACACCTGTGAGGAATGAACAACTACTACTATGACAGTTATAACAATCAAACCATTAGAAAGACTCTCAGGTTGTTTTTGCAGTGATTAGCAAGTCTAAAGCAATCCACTTTCATATCAGTCCAAAACGTAACTCATTTTTATACACTTTTCTATCCTAGATCAATCATATAAAACCGTCCGTGACGTCTTGGGCCCTGGTTTGGGCTGGCATTGCACAGACACACCACACATATAAATAAACAGCTATGGCCTGTACACATCTTACAGTATATATCAACACTCTGGATTTTAACAATACAATCTCCTTTTGATATCAAATAGGGCAATATAAAAATGATATGGCAAACATTACGAACGTTATTCTGCTAATTTGACGTATAGTAGAGTCATTCTAGGTGAAATGCACCCCAATTTCGGAAAAATTGCAAGAAATTGTTTTATGATTTTATTCAATAGATATGATGCCCCTATATCCCAGAAAAAAAAAGTCTACCAAAATCACCCAATCGAAATAGCTTTTTTTAGACGTTTTTAAAAAATGGCCGCCGGGCATATCGTAAAAAATTATGTTTTTATCTTTTAAGCTACATTGATGTGTAATACATAGAATTTGGGGTTAAAAGGGTCACTGATTCCATTTCCAGTATTATTTTAATAATTTGACCTTATCTTGACCTTCAAATCCAAGATGGCTGCCACTTACTATGTGTAGTTTACATATTTTACTTTTGAACCTACATCAATGTGTAATACCTGGGTTTTAGGGTTTAGAGGGGTCACTGATTCCATTTTCAGCATCATTTTAATGATTTGACCTTATCTTGACCTCCAAATCCAAGATGGCTGCCACTTACAACATGAAGTTTCATTTTTTTTATTTTGTACCTGCATCGACTTGTACGTAATACCTGGGCTTTAGCGTTTAGAGGGGTCGCAGATTCTATTTTCACCATCATTTTAATAATTTTACCTTATCTTGACCTTCAAATCCGAGATGGCTGCCAATTAAGACATGAAAAATGAGCTTATATCGATGTGTAATGCCTGGGCCATCGGGTTTAGCGGGTTACTGTTTCCATTTTCAGCATCATTTTGATGATTTGACCTTATCTTGACCTTCAAATCCAAGATGGCTGCCATTGATGCCATGTTTCTTTTAATTAGTATGTGTTTGACATGATTCGCTCACCAAGACTATAATACATAAGTCAGGTACGTTAGACCATTGGCCATTCAGAGAACAAAAAGATCTGTCATTCCAACTGGGAATGTTAATGATCCTGTGTTATATGACCTGACTTGACTAGTCTCAATGGTAGGGACCGTGTGTAGGCCTTTTCATCCTTCCAGAGGTAAAAAAAAGATACTTTACTTTTGTGACATGCGTGGATAAGCTATGTATTTACATATTCTGACATTGTGGTGCATGGAGGGAGGATAAGTGTTTCCAGTGGTCATTAAGTCTGCTCTTAAAGGCATTTACTGATAGGGCCTTGACACCTGAGTCAGATAAACTGTACCAGATTGAGATGACGGACTGGGAGAAGTTTCCTCTGATGTTTAGCCCAAATCTGTCTTTGAGGAGCTTCAGAGAGTTACCCACAAGTCATTTTTCTAAGAGTATGAGGGTTGGCTATTGGACATCATAGAAGCCGTGTGGAGGTATTTGAATACCTCGATCATGTCACCTCTTTTGTGTCGATGCTCTACTTTAGAATCTTTAGTCTTTCAGGGTTGGGTTTGTTGTACAGGTGGGATAGAAGGTTTTGGCTCTGAGCTGTACATCCTTGATATCACTGCATAGTATTTTCAGGTGTGATTGCCAGACGCAGGGTCCGTATTCCAGGATGGGTCTCACCAGTCTCTGGTACAGGTGGACAAAGGTTTTTTGAGAGAGAGTCAAAGGACTTGCGGATGACTCCAACAATGCAATCTGCCTCTGATGTTGCCTCCGCTACGTGGTCTTTGAATGTTAGCCTGTTGTCCATCACCACCCCAAGATCCTTGTCTGCTTCATTGACTCTTGCAGGTCCTAATGGCCTTCATCAGTGTCGCTTCTCATGTACAGCTTGTATCTTGGCAAGTCATTAATGAGCAGGACGAACATTATCGGGCCAACAATGGACCCTTTTAGACACCGCTACTCATATGCCCCTTGTCTGATTGGGTGCCATTGATGACGACGTTCTGTTGTCTGACTGTGAAGAAATTTCTCAGTCACTTGAGGACTGCCTCTGATACTGAAAGCGTGTATTTTTGCCAGGAGACGACAGTCGTTGTGGGACAGAGTAGAGCGCCATTTTTATAGGCCATGTATACGATCTCCACACAGCAGCCATCATTCAGGATACTTGTCCAGTTTTCCATGACCTCAGGCAGTTATGTGATACACAACCATGCCTGGCAAGAACCCATGTTGTCCTTTCTGATCAAAGTTGATTTGTTGTTGTTTTGCAGGTGGTTCATCATCTGATCTCACACCAACTTCTCCATGACTTTACATAGGATGCATGTCAGACTCACTGGCCTATAGTTTCTCGATGTCGTTTTACTGCCCTTCACACTCAGCTGGGAGTTGTCCTGTTTCAAGGGAAAGCTGGAGCAGGTCAGGTGGGTGAAGGGTTCCTTAAGTTCCTCGGCTGCCTGTGGCAAGACACATGTTGGCATGCCGTTTGGACCTGATGCCTTTCCAGTGTGGAGGTTGTTTAGTTTGACCATTTCAATGGTAATGACAAAGTCTGTAAGTTCATCCGTGAAGCTATGTTTGGTGGGCGTGGGAACGGGGCATCATCCTCTCTCGTGAAGATGCTTTTAAAAGAACTGGTTTAGCTCATAGGCCTTTTCAGAAAGTGACATCTAGCCACTTTTTTCACACGAGAGTGTTTATCACCTACAGCATCATCCAGTAAATATCATTCTTTGAGGGTCTACTACCAAGTATTAGTTTGGATGGATGATGATCCTTCTAAATGGGAGTGGGAAAGCAAATGACATTACTGCCCCACAATGAATGATATAAAGGTTGCAACACAGTGTGTGATTAATGTCATACCTTTGCAATTTCACAACCTATTGTCATTTGAAGAAATGTAGCTGTCAGTTGTACAATCTGGCATGTATATCAGCATGTGGCTCTTGCCAATTAACATACTGTCACAATCAATACAACAATGATTTAGAAGATGTAAAGGAAGAACCATAGACACTGGAGGTTCCCAAGCATTGGGAATCGTTGGCCACTCAATGTAGGGAGGCTTATGGCTTTCCCCCAAAGAAATCATATTTGAATATTATCTGCTATAAATTTACAAATGTGCATGTATCTGTATGTATCTGTTGCATGTAAGATTCTTTGGTTTAGAATAAATTTTGTTACTGTAATAATCTTTGTGCATAACTCTCTCATGACTAAAGGTATGAAGAAGCTGAGATTCCATTACCATTCAAATTATGTTTACCAATATAAATGTTATCATATTTCAATGCTAAATGGAATCACATTGGATTTATGAGTTTAGATTTGGTTAAATCTGTAATGCTTAAAAGCTAAATATACATGCAGATACACACCAACATTGCTTAGAAATAAAATACGTAAAATGTTCACGATAAAGTAGTAACAATCTTGGATTTGAAGGTCAAGATAAGGTCATATCATTAAAATGATGCTGAAAATGGAATCAGTGACACCTTTAGTCCCTAAAGTCCAGGTATTACACAGTGATGTAGGTTCAAAAAGTAAAATATGTAAACTACACATGGCAAGTGGCAGCCATCTTGGATTTGAAGGTCAAGATAAGGTCAAATCATTAGAATAATACTAGAAATGGAATCAGTGACCCTGTTAATCCCAAATTCCATATATTACACATAAATGTAGCTTATAATATAAAAAACATAATTTTTTCGTTATGCCCGGCGGCCATATTGAAAAATGTCTTTAAAAACCTATTTTGGATTGGGTGATTTTGGTAGACTTTTTTTTTCTGGGATAGAGGGGCATAATATCTATTGAATAAAATCAAAAACAATTTCTTGCAATTTTTCCGACAAAAAAATCTTAAAATGACTCTACTAGTACTAGACTATACATGTTTATCAGAAATGTGCAAATCCTAAAATACATGGTAACTAGAGCTTTGGGTATGTGTTATGTTGGCTCGTGGTTCAATAAGAGCATATGGAACTTGGTGAAAAGGTGACTTCTTATCTATTATCTCGGTACCTCAGTATTAGAATGAAATAGCACCCATATTATCAAAAACGTATTTGTTCAACTCATTTTTATGCACTTTCCTTAACGTAGTCAATTCAAAGAATGTAATTGAAATGTTTAGTCCATCACAGAAATGCATTCATGTTAACCTTGGCATCTGGTTTGGACTAGTAGTTGATAAAACATCAGGCAGCGTGTAACAATAACTGTAATACAACATTACATATCATAGTTCTGGATTTTGACCAAAGCAAGGTATCTTAATTAGGATAAGGTATAACATGATTGAAGTATGCATTGGAGATACGTTAGTTCAACTGTCCTTCAGGCACCAAGCAGACAATAAGCTTTGTTATAGATTCCACTTATATCAAATCAAGTATTTTCTTTTGTCAAATTCAACAATAGGCAGTATATATAAGTTGAAACAAAAGTGTCCATCTTTTACTACAAAAGAATCAGCTATTGTTACAAGTATTTGTTTACGCAGGACCATATTTGGTGGAAGACTCATCAGCAATGGTACCTGTAATGATTTCTACCATTGATAAAACTTAAGTATTTTCTTTTGTCACATTCAACAATAGGCATCATCTTATAAGTAGATGCAAAAGAATCATCTATTGTCTCACTAATGTGCTTTATTGTTAGAAGTATTTGCTATGTAACTTGACACTGATTCATTTTAATGGGTTTGAAGATGTTCAATTTAGATGATACTCTGAGAATACCCATTGAACGGGGCCCTTGATTTGACAACCGTGACGCAAATTCCCCTTTCATTATACAATGTAGTTGATATCAAAGTTATCAAAAACACAAAAACAGTGTGTGGTAAAAAGTATAGACAATAACATGTTAATTTTCGATTAAATGTATACTCAGAAATGTGTAAAATCAAAATGATATGAGAAATATCAGCGAGAGAATAGAGGAGATTGAGTAGTGGAAAGCTGACTCTTGTTTCACAATTCACAGTTATACAAATAAGGAGGTGGGTGGAATATGGTTCCACCTGTCGACAATACATCCTCCCAAAGCAACAGACGGGGACACAGTTAAGCAAAAAAGACCCATAACCAGCTAATAGTGCGCCATTCTGAACCGAACCAGCCAGATTACTCCAAATTGGAGGACAGGCCACCAACGATCCATATGTATATGCCACTAAGTTTCTGGCATCTCCTTGAGCACCTGGTGCTAGCATCGGCTATGTGAAATTGGGGGGTAATGTGTATTCATTTCTTATCCCCCTGTAGCCCCAATTGGAACCGAATGCTGCGCATTCGGTTGTTCGACTTACAGGCATCCAGGTCTAATCCCCCTGTTGGTTATCTATAGCAAGCACGTTCCTGCAGGCATATTGGCATAGCTGAAGACAATTTTCCATTTTACAATATTAAGTGGCCCTCACGGGACTTGAAGTCTCAACTCTATGGTGGTTAGACCACAATCATCCCTATCAGGGGGCTGTAAAAGGTTGTCTCTGTAACCCATAGGTTGTGAGTTCAAATCACTGAAGCA
Source organism: Streblospio benedicti (assembly GCA_019095985.1). Taxonomy (NCBI): domain Eukaryota; kingdom Metazoa; phylum Annelida; class Polychaeta; order Spionida; family Spionidae; genus Streblospio; species Streblospio benedicti. The sequence continues at coordinate 6,908,078 of CM032665.1, read as the reverse complement.
TGAAGTTTGTTCTCGCTTTTATCACGGATGTATTACACGTCAGCCAAAGTGATAAATAAATGATACATACATTGCTTGAAATGATACGGTGAATACATAATATTGTAATTACTTCTACCTAATGAGTGATATAAAGGACCCTCATTCTCCCTATCATAGTCACTATCAGTTGGAGTTGTGTTCTGTATTTGGGTGCTAGTGCATTTGGTGCATAATACTAGACATCAGCACCTAAAATGACATGCAGGTTAACTAATTGATATACGATTTCAGTTGCAATGAGATGGTTGGATTCACAATATACGTACACTTATCATTGATATCGGTGATTACTTTTGTAAGTTATAAACCAGACCTGTGAATAGAAAAAATATGTCAAGAATACAAGTTTTGTAAAGTCCCCGTCACACGAGAAGCGCTAGTGTGTGCCCAAATATTCATAGTGCTTTTCTTTCAGTCTGGTTGCATTCTCAAACGTTTGGGGCGCAAGCTTAAACATTTTGAAACACGTTTGGAACACTTTTGGAGTATAAAGTATAAAAAACTCTGAAACTACCTATTTGAGTGGCTATGAATGCTTTTCAGAAATACTGACATTTGGTTATTTTTCCTCTTCCTTTTTTTAATTTTCTTTTATTTTCTTGTAAAGCCCCAAATAAAAGATTATGACCCAGCTTCATTAACTGCATTACAGTTGTTCTCGCATTTGAACCACATTCTAAGCACATTTGAAAGTGATTCTGTGTGGATCGAACATTTTAACTCTGTAAGAAGCCATTCCGTGAGGGATTCAAGTATTCCAACAGAAGTCTTACTGTGATATTTCAGGATTTTGCGTTTATATCCCCAAATATAGCCAGAAGTTTGATTCTGCATCGCGGTCAATTCTAGCTCTAGATGCAGGACCAGTGCTGTCGGAGAACGTTGATTTAGATAATGAAAAATTCTAAACACTATTTGTTCACCAAAGAAGGAACATATATATCATCTAGGCAAGTAATATGCTACTTTAAAAAAAGTAAGATAGGATTTTAATGACAACAGCATTACTTATGAAAAATTAAGAAATGATGATATGTTACAGGGATCAGATCTGCAGAGTTGCCACTTGAAGTCTTCAAACCGAATCTCCCCAATAGACATGTTGATTTTAGTATGTCCTTGATAACGTTTATGTAAAGGGTGTATTTACTGTTTGCATACGAAGCAATGTATGATAATATTTCTGATATTTTCTCCGTGTATACCAACACCGATATCAACTATCGCCACTCTTTCATTCATTATTGGTTGATTATCGTTCTGACGGTGATGAATATATGGCCATTCAAAAACCTATGAAGTAGCACCAAGGTATATCAGTAAACAAATACCCGAAGCGTTCAAATAGCAGTGTACAAATGAATAACCTTGACAATTGCAAGTAGACCCACCGCATTATGCTAAAATGTCGTTTGCAGCTTACATGGCCATGTAGGTTAGGTGTCTTAAGCTGTCTTTGTCCACTAAGGCCCCCATTTCACATGGCCGATCCTAGCTCCAGATCCTCCAAAACACGCCCGATCTGTCATTTCGGGGTGGATCGGCGGATTTGTGTCAATATTTATTACGTAACTGTCTGAAGACGAAGCTTGTCATAGTCACTGAGCCGTACAAGCCGTCAGAGACGTTGTAGGTGACGGGAAAGGGCCGAGACAGACGAAGCATTCTGAAGAGGTGTGATGATCGGCTGCCAGAAATAGCGGCTTCGTTGCCATTAAACCGTGAAATACCATCAGCTTTGGTCTTTCAACACGTGTTTCTCTTCAACACAGCAGCATGACGGACCTAGAGCCGTACCCACAATCTAGTCTCAGTATATGGTCGTCTCTGCTGGTGAGCATCAACTTGAACATCTTCAACGCCGCCTTCTGAAGCGTTATCATCTTCATCTTCCACAGTCTCTTGTATTATTCTCTCTTCTCTATTCCTTCTGCTGTTGTTGTTGAGCTACAACACGATTAAGTAAAACGGCTGTCATTGTTACAATTATTCGTTGCCTAATCATTGTAAATACGTCTTTGAATTTAACCATTCAAAGACACAATAAACAATGACCCCCCACCCCCCTTGTGAGCTTTCGGATGGCCTGGAGGACAAGGCAAGCTAATGGGACCATTCAGAACTAGTACACCATAAAACGGGAACATCTTTGTGGAAATTGTCAGCAAACCCACCGTTAGCAGAGAGACCTAACGATGAACAAGTTAGTCTTCCAGACGAACCAAAAAACCAAAACGTTGATCCAGATCAACATCTCCTCAATAATCCTATAACGGGAGCCCACGGGCCGAAAAAAGTGAAAATCACTTCTCCAGAGAAGTGATAACACCTTTTGGACCCGAACCCGGCAGAAATGTGTCCTTTTCCCCGGTGGACACCATTTGTATTGGATCATCGTGCTGTTGATAAAGATGCTTCCGTTTTATGCTTCCATTGCTTCAGATTGTAATGGTAGCGGCGGCACCTACGGTTTCATCAGTCACAATACATCTTCTCAAAGCAGCAGACGAGGCCACAGTTAAGCAAAGAGACCTTAGGATGTTGCAAATGCTAGAGAAAGTCCCCAGACAGCCCCGAAAATCTTGGCGATGGAGCACACAAACCGAAAAAAAAAGAAAAGTCAGCCCAGAACCGCCCAAAAGTGGCCCATTCCCTCCCGAACCAACCAAATCACTCCACATTTGAGGCCAGATCACGCACGATCCACCCAGAACTGACAAATCGGGTGTCTTTTGGAGGATCTGGAGCTAGGATCGGCCATGTGAAATGGGTGTCTAACCTAATGTAGGCCTATGTATCATGGTGACAAACATGTATATTTCATACATAAAGCATCTAATGCAAGACCATAATACAGTGAGAACTGCAAAGTTCTCGTGGTGTTTCCACAAAACGATCAATCAGGAATCACAATCCTCCGTTCTAGCGGCATGGACAAATGATCACTTCAGAACCGGAAGTGATCTGCTCTGAGGATGACACAGCAGGACACATATATCACTTAATCAATCGTACATTTACATCGCATCCGATTCTGTTCATTCATATCAGTGAAGTCATGCAGCTGTGCCTGTGTCCCATGCTAATAGCACTTGAATGCAAAGAACTAAGTAGTGGACGTTTCCCTGATTTAAGTCGATGCACTCAAGTAAAAAAGAAGTATTGCAATCAATATAGTGGTCCACTCTCCCCGAAGCTACTTTTTGTCAGGATAATATAAGGAGCCTCACGGAAGACTTGGGTCGTTGTAGCTAACAATAAACGTATACCAAACACACTTAGTCTCTCCTTCAAAGTACTTTACTCGTTGCTGTAAAGTGTAATAATTGGGTCTTCTCAATGGTAGATGACCGCATCATTATCAAATTTCTATGATGGATGTTCACGCTAACCATGTCACGATGACAAGTGGATCAAGCACGCACTATCCGCACTTTAAGGATGAATCATGCTACTGTGTCTCCCAAAATGGCAGGCGCCATAAATCGTATGTATAAGTACTATAATTGTCAAATAATTACAAGTACATAAAAAGAGAACAAATACGAAGAGTCTTCACTCGAGGAGTATGATCACTTGCTATGTGTTGTAGTGTGATAACCCGGATTTTCTCTCAGTAAAAAAGCAAAGAAGTGCCTTGTTGTAATGAGTACATGACAAAACAGCCTATTGTGATACGAATCTCCATAAAAACAATTATAAAGCATGCAATTATAGACCACTCTGTGATGTCATCTATTACGTGGTATGCAAGTGCCGCAACAGCATTCAATTTGCTGAAGATATAAAGACGATGATGATGATTTGCAAATAAATACTTCAAAGAGAAACCAGTCGTTTGAAAAACCATTATAACATAGACCAACCAGTGTATAATAAGAACAGACATAGAGTACATGTAGGCCAACCAGGTTTTAAAAGTGCTTCAGTTCTCTAGTCCAGTTCCTCATTCCTGAAAGATAGAACGTGGATATGTGGACGGTGGAGATAAGAATATAATCACCGTGCCGCAACTCAGATGATCATAATAGGCTATTACGAAATGCTTCAAATTAAAGATGCGTGAGCCTTAATTAATATATCTATAAATGATCATAAACTTATCGTCACCTGATGTCAATCAGAAGCCATCGAACCCCTACTGCTTAGGGCACATTACGCCGCAAGTGCTGTCTACAGCTAGTCTACGACCAAAAACGCACGGAGATCGCAAAGATCCGTGATTGTTTAGTGCGATAAACGCAGCATTTTTAAGGCCTGAAAAAAAGCCTCTGTTTGCCACACTTAACACTCACGGATCTTTACGATCTCCATGTGTTTTTTTGGTCATAGACTGGCTGTCGACAGCCCTTGCGGCGTAATGTGCTCTAGGCACCAATGATGCAGGAATGCATCTTTCTGAACATGGCCTTAAGTCACAGGATGATATTTCCCCTACTCAGGCTGCCCTTATCAACACATCAAAAGGGCACCATTTCAGGCAGCTTTTATTTGGTACCAGTCAGTGCTTTAGGGTTTAATACCTTTCCTATCCCTCTGACTGGGAATGGATTCAAGATGACAAGAAACCGTGGAAACCAATTTGGACGAATTTCGCAAATGCAAGTGAAGCCAGTGCTGTGCTCTCACAGTATGGATGTACTAATGCATGTGTGGGCAATTGCGGTTGTTCAAAAGCTTGCCTAAATTGTACTACTTTATGTAAATGTGAAGGTGGATGCCTAAATAATGACACTTAGTAGCTACACCGGTCTTATATGTAAATAAGATGTTGTTTTAAAAAAAGCAATCATGACTCGTGGACAACGTTTATGTATACATATTGTAATCATCGCGTTGAATTGCGTCCCTATATCAAGGCACTGTCACCAAAAAAATATGAGATGGATAGATTTTTGTCACGTGGCCCACCTGTGTTTTTGCGAAGACCATCGGTGTGTCTCGTACGATTTTCATGCATTGAATTGCGTAGAATGATTTCAGACATTTCAGGCCTAATAATCTTTTTGGAATGACCTAAAGTATTGGTACGGATGTATTTGCATATTGTGTGCACACTATACGTGATAATGTGATGATACAAACATAAATTATATGTAAATTTTACGTGTATATGCGACTTATCTGTTCTTCATCTGTAATTATCTGTCGTTTAGACAGGCGCCCTGGTAACACCGATAAATTGGAGAGTTTGTGTGAAGGATCGGTGCTGTACACGTGAAGTCTTAGTGTGACCTAATATTTGATGTCCAGTATCAAATTATTTCCTGGTATGTGCTTGGTAAACCAATTCCATATCAGCTGTATGTCACATCATGATAGCCACAGAAAATAAGATGACAGTCAGGAGATTTAATGCAGCCAAAATTAAACTGTCCATTTTGCTCCTTAAATGATTTATAGGCATACAGACCGCATTGATTACTGTAGACGGCGACTTTGGTCAAAGATACACATGTATTTCTTTGCTTTGATGACCACCTTTACGTATTTGGAAGCTTCCATTTGCATGATCATTTAAATCAATTTGTATGTATGAGTTCCTTTGTGAACAATCATAGTCCTTATACTATTGCGAACATGTAAAACATAGCCAACGTGAATTATTAACCATTTTTAATTCATATTAATGCACATTGTTCCAAACACCAGAAAATGAACTAGCTGCCGTAAAATCATTAATGTCAAAACACCGTAGCTTGCAAACAAGCTCAGGAACCTCGATGTCTTATTCTCTGGTGTAGGACGTTGGGATGGATACAAAAAGAACGAGCTTGAACAGTAGATGGTGTTTGCAGTATCCCACTTCTAAATAAGTTGATAAGTGGTCGAGAAAGAAGGAGTTGGAGTTGGAGTTCGTCTGCTCCATACTTATTGTCCAAGATACAATGTATTTGTAGAGGCGCGAATCCAACGAGGGTTGTCATAGAAAGGGCCTTGTGGGGTCATCTCAAAACTCCCCGGGTGTAACATGCATAGTCCCGTGTCGACTGAAAAACCGAATGGGAGTGATTGAAGACCACTTGCAACCGTCGAATGCATCACCTAATCAGTCACAATTTACGTTGTTTACACTATACGCCAGCCATCTTTTTTTAGTAGGTAGTATAATTATGTACACGTAAATAGTAACCGGTTGCCGGTATACTATTTACGTTGGTGACATTTTGCACGGTCTAACAGTAGCCTATGTAGAAATCTTTGAAATGAACAAAGCATGGTATTCGTATAGTGCAAATATAGATACAACTGGCACATCGACCACAGCATACAGTTATAACCTCCACTGCACAACATATTATAGCTGTGAACAGCTGTAACAAAAGTTTTCTCTCATAGAAATAATTAGACATGATTTGTATATTATATGGAGCGTGAATAAGTTCGCGTCCGACCAGTTGTTGAGAAGCCTGCAGCTCTGTGTGACGGGGAGCAGCATCCACAATAGTGACCAATAGTGACCGTGGTCAACTGGTCATCGTGTGACTACGGTGGCGGAGGCGGATCCCATGATTCTGGGACTACTTCAAGTAGGAACACATGCAATATATGATGCTGTAATTGCTTAGAAAGAGAGGGTTGGTGGGTGCGTGCGTGGGCAGCATCGCGGTAGATGTTGAACATAAAAAAGAAAAACAAAGAAAAAAGAAAAAAAAGAACAGTGATAAGTAGTCGCGTAATGTATAACTATACACATTGATGCACTCAGTGGTTTTTTTACAGCACACGTTGCCTCTTTATGCAATGCACTGAACGTTAAGATGTCTCTTTGATAGATGGTCATGGTATCAATGTTCTGTTATCTGTCCACATAATAATGCACATGTAGGATAGAAGATTCAAGCGAAATTGACTTACTTTAAACAAAAAGAGCTTCTGTCAGCACTCGTTCATGTGTGCTCATCGTGTTTGTAGGCGACCGGTCATCTGTTTGGCCGTAGGGGTCTATAGCGTCCTAGCTTCACTATCTATGTAATAAGGACTTGAACTAATCATAGGCCACATCAAAGATTACTTAACCGGCTCCAGTGGAGATAACTGGTTCCGTGAAAGTAATCTGTTCAACATGATCAAGCTCTTTTTTTCGTAATAAGTATAGGGGTTCATAAATATGTCTATGAAGCATAACAGTGTTATCTTGACAGCTTTCAAATTTATGCGTCGGCCCCTTTCAGCCTCTTCACGTGTATTTAGACCAAGCTCAATAAAAATGATAGATGTTTCAAAAGTAAACAAAAAGCAAACCAGTGAAGAGCTACAGCATGATTATTAATAAACAAATTATACATAATGGTCTCTTTGCGGATGTCCGGAACTGTAACAAATGGTCGCATTGTACAATTTGTCCCGTTTTATACAGCTGGTCTTAATTTGAGGTCATGCATCAATCTGAGGCTATTTCATGGCCCTTTTTCATCTATAGAGATGGACTTTTTTATGTGGCCTTACTTGGATACCACTCTATATACATTTTTTTTATTTCAATTGCCTTATCATAAAGTTATTACAATGCAGCACACACTGTACAACTCATCAGAGATGCAGGTTTCATTCTAGATGGCCATGCCGTATATTTCAGTATTCACGGTGGGCAACATCATCTACGTAGCACTGGAGATTGAGTACCACATGGGCAGAATGCAGGACGATGCGCCGGAAGAGTGCATGACGGCACGCTTCGGCTGGACCTTCATCCTCAGGCTCATCTGGATAGTGGTGCAGACGTTCTTCATCTTCAAAAACCCCAAGGTTCGACGATCTTTGATTTGTGATCGCTTGTGGGTTGCCATGTCATTTTAAAAGACATAGGGAGTGTCTCTTGACGATTCATTTATATATATAAGCTTTTTTGGTCTACATACAATCTCTTTTAATTAATAATTGTGAATTTATTCCTTATGTTATTCTAGCAATTAATACATGCAGTCATTTTCGCAACATTTATTTTCATTGCTTAAAATGCTCTGCTACATATATGAAACAAAAATGCTTTTAAATGAAACATTTGCAAACGACGCATGCAACTATGTTCATGCGTAGGCACAATATAGATAAAGTACACAAGAAACACAAGTGATAACAATAACAATAACTTCAAAGCTGAGCCATTCTGTCCTCCCACAGATCCACGTGACGAAGCAGGAGCCGCTGGTGCGGTTCGGCATCATGCATCTGATAGCCACCAACCTGTGCATGTGGGTGCGCACGCTCACAAACGAAATCCAGGTACGCGGGGGCGGCCCAGGGGCGGCCAGATGCGGGTGTGGGTGTCAGGGGCTGATTAAACATAGCCAGATCCAGGGAGAAGGCGCAGATTTTGTCTGTTTATTTGGTCTCACCTTGTCGTTATAACGTTTCCTAATGAGCTTGATGTAGTTTAAATTATTTTTGGAAACAGTAGAGCAATGTTGAGAAACTAAGAAGATGATGCTCCTGCTTAAATTAGGCCATTATTTCCAGTTAACATTTAATTCCTGATCGCTTGATAGTCCACCTAACACTTGATTCCTGCCAATTATCAATTTAACATTTTAGAAATTTAATAGGCACTTTGGCACTCAAATTAAGGACCGTCATGGGACTCAAATGTGATAGTTAATTTTTGGTAAATATATAATATGTGCATAGTAGAGTATAAAGTTAGAATGATGTTTACATAGGAAAAATAATATTCCCTGTCCGTATTGAAATATTTGTGTTAATCAACGCACACCATCAGACTGCGTAAATATACAAAGGTATCGTGAGAGTTTTCGCTGATTACTGATTACTACACAAAATCACACAGCAAAAGAAAATCTCACCTGGTCAAAGGTCTTGATTTTTTAATATGTTGTATTTGATATCATAATATTTAAGTAGGCTTAAGATAAAGATAGGTCTCCCTTTCCTACCAAGAAAGGTCGTTTTTGGTCCAATATGCGCTCTAGTCATATAGAATTGAATAGATCACAATGCAAACGGACATTCTGAAACCCATCATCGACCTTAAGTCACTGTCACATAGAAAAAACGGATGAAACACGTATGTACCACGGATAGATTTTTGTCGTACGTGGTTCATCCGTGGTTCATCCGTGGAGTTACGCCGACCATCAGTGCCTCGTCCGTTTTTATACGACGAATTACGTAAAGAGATTTTACGGGTCGAGATGTCCGCGCTAATCATTTTGGAATGCTCAAAAGTATTTGCGCGGATAGATTTTCATATCGTACGTGGACTGTACGTGATATTACCGTGATACAAACGTACATTGTGCATAAAACGTCCGCGCAATACGCTATTTATCCGATATTCATCTGTGTTAGGTTTTTTCAGTACTTTGCAACCAAAATATCATGGTTGCGTGAGTGTATGTGGAGTGTACGAGGATAATCCGTGTATCATCTGTGTTTTGTAAGTGTATTGTCTGTGTATCATTCGTGTTAAATCTGCTTAAGGTTTTTGTCATTTTTTTCACGGAGCCCCGCGTATCAAGAAAACACCAAAACATTTGTTCGTCCTACATACGTGTTTCATCCGTTTTTTGTATGTGACAGACGAGTGACTTTAAGCAGTATTCTTAACAACACATACCAAGGTATAGTTTGTAAGGATACAGCAATCATGGCAATCGTTTTTTCGTCATTGGTATTCACAATGAACGTGGAATAGAGCTACACCAAATGTGCACTCAAGGCTTGACTATTTCATAGGTGGAATATTACCACAAGTATGGCCACAGCGGCGGCAACTCCACAGATGACGGCGGCCACAAATACGCAGGTACGCACCGACTATACCATGTTTCAAATTGTCTCTCGATGTTTGAGAGTTTTGCAATGTTGTGTATTGCTGATTTTTTGGCCAATTTTCAAACATTTATATTCGTGTAAGAATGGTATAAATATGGGAGGAGGGAGTAAACAAACTAATACATATAGTGTGCTACTGCTAGTCTGAAAATAATGGTATGCGTGGGTGAAGCTGAAGCTGAAAATAGCAGGACTGTAGACAACCCTTGAAGAAAACGGCCTGAAAAAAAAACAAGGGATCTGGGAAAAGACTGATAAATAGAGTATTACAGGAAAATGGTTTTAAAAATCAGGAGATATATGTTATTTTTTTTTATCTTACCTTGTCTTATCTTTCTCTTGCTGTTCACTTATTCCAAAAAAACAAACATTTCATTTACATTTCTTTATTTTACATGTTTCAAGTCAACAGACTCCTTTTCAAATTTAATGCTTACATTACCATGATAAAGAAATGTAAATGAAATGTTTTTTTTTGAATAAGTGAACAGCAAGAGAAAGATAAGACAATGTAACATGAATCCATATGCTGTATACCAAGTAACTAGAACAATTTATATTTTTTTTATTGCTTACATACCCCAGTATGACACCAAACCTATAGACCCCTATTACTTAACCCTCCGCAAACATCTCAGATGCTGACAGTGACGAATGTGACGATTACCGCGTGCTGCTGGGGCAGGTGTCGCCCTACCTGTTCCCCTTCGTACTTGAGTACTCGCTCATCTGTATGGGCACATTCCTCATCATGTACGAGGAGATCAACCACCACCAGAAGCCCGACATCATCAACAACATCAAACAGGTAGTGCACTTCAGGATAATAGACCACTTCGCTTATCAACATAGGAATATTACTGTCGTAGTACCATTTTCACCGCTAGGAGCTGAGTAGGAGGCTACAAACTAGTTAGTCTCGATTAGCCAGACCCCACGATGGCTTAGCACGGGGAAATGATAGAGCCTATCCCCATGTTAGTCTAACAAATACACCCAATGCATTGTAAAAGCCAATACCCACAATGCAATTGCTTGCAGCCATCTGGTGCGGGGAAATGGTACTATGTTATGGAATCTGGTCTGTAGCTAGCACATTGTGTCGAACTTCATTTACAATTTTGCACTTAAAGATTAGTGGAGTCTGTGTTGAGACTGTTGGATGCCCCTATCGACAAATAAAACGTTCGTTCGTTGTGACTGAATGTTGCTTTGAGATATGTGTCATACACAAAGGCAGATCCAGGTTCTTGGAAAGGGGGGCGCACTAAAGGAAAATTGTGGGGGCGGGGGGGGACGCACTTAGCGATTTCATGAAAAACCCTATGAAAATGAAATATTGTGGTGGGAAAAGCGGGGGGGGGGGCGGCCCCCTTGTATCTGCCAATGATACATGTATTAAATGTAGTGTCCCTTGAAAGACCCAAGTATTTACGTTTGTGGCGGGTTTGTGGGTTAAAATCTTAGAATAGAGGCGCGTTCAAAACAATCTAAAATAACTTTGTATCTATTGCTAATGGTAATGTGGATTAGATCTAATGTTACCAATTTGATT
>CM032665.1:6812119-6890130 GCA_019095985.1 Streblospio benedicti | reverse complement strand
ACTAAAGAAATAAACTACAGGTGTAGAATTGACCAGAATTAGAGATAACTCAGGTCGCTCTACAAACAAAGAAGGTAAATATAGCATCTTTGATACAAATATAACTATCAAAATACTGCATTAAACAAGCACGATAACTACATTGATATGCATTATCCACATAGCACTGAAATTGTTCATATATTCATATATCAAAATCAAAATAAATTTGTGACAATATAAATTGTTCACTATGTGATTGTGGTAGGAGTTCGTTACATGGTACACACAGCTATCAATGCTGTAGACACTATCACAACTGTAATCCACTAATAGCTTGATTTGAAACTCAGGGCTACATCATTAATGCATGGAAAATTTGACAACATTTAATCACAAATAATGATAAACAGATCCATACGCATTATCTCTTGTAAAAAAGACATGCTTTACTTTACAGTGAATACAAAGTCTCAACATAACATAAATTGCACCAGAGAAAATGAACCCACACTACATGCTCATTCGAATTTCCTGAGTGTAAATGATTGGAGCTGGAATGTTGATTCCTTAACTTGGTTCCCTTGGAACATTTTAAATGTTAAGTTCACCGGTTTTAACATAATGAGAGCATCTTCATGTTTTCCAAAACATGACTATAAAATTGCCTATTTTGTGTTCAAGTTCTGTGAGAAATAGCTCTACATGGCCTAAAAATGATAACAATTGAACATGTAAAAGTGACACATTTGAAAAGCCTTAAAATATGGACATGAGACATACACACATATTTCTTCTATACTGGAATCATAATAAAAAGTGACTAAGGAACATTTTGGCATGTTTTAAGAATGGACACATGGTCACAGCTATTATTTTGCAGCCTTGAAATCTCACATCACAATCATCACAATACTACTCCAAGTAGCATCTGGACAAATTTTGTGACCTGCAGTCATTGCTGTGTATTTTTGCTGGTAAGCATTTGTTGTTGAAATTTGCTTCATGGTATGTGGTTGTTGTTGTTATTGTTAGGGTTTGTGTGCAGGTAATGGCTGGTTGCTAGGTAACAGATAAGGCTCCTCCTCTTGGCTGAACTTCAGTAGGTGCTTCTGCTCGTCGATCTCATCTCGGTAATCAAACTCATCAGGGGACTGTGGATGAAAGTCATAATATGTGTTGCAATTCTGATAGGTGAGATTAAAATGTGCAATTTAAAATAAAATCTCTGCCTCAAATGTATACAATTGTCACTTAGAAGATGAAAAAAGGATAAAGCAATTATGAAATATATATCCATAACAATGGTCAATCAAAAAATGTGCATATAATTGTGAACTACCCGATAGTAAATGTATACAGTAGATCCTCTGATTAAGACAATCTCTATGAAGAAAGAACAATAATACCATTTCTAATGGTACCAATGCTTCATGAAGAGACAACTGCAAGGCCCTATAAAGAGACCACCTTGTCGTTGACACCATTTGAGGTCAACCCAAAAATGGTTCTAATAGCAAGGTTCTACTGTAGTTGGTTGTAATACTGCATTCTATCATTCCGTGCAAAAATCTCCGCTAATAACCCACGCTGATTGGTCAATTAGCGTGCTCAATTTTGCGATGGAAAACACGCTCCAGAGCGCGTGGACGGCGCTAGTCTAAACTCCTCACATTATCAATAGAGCCGCTGACGTCGCAAGGCGTGTTCCGTGTAGCGGAGAGCAGAAGTTTAGACTAACGCTGTAGTAGTGGTCTCCGCGCGCTCAAAACAAACGAAATTGACTTGCAATGAGAATGTTATAATATGATTTATTTAAAATAAAATGGATTTTAGTCATGATAGAATGGTGATTGACCACTCGATTGTCGTGTCAATCATGAAATTGAGCATGCTGACGTCTGATTTACCCTCACTTCGGTCGGGTAAATCAGACGTCAGCATGCTCAATTTCACGATTGACACTCCAATCTCGTGGTCAATTCTCGTGGTCAATTCCTACAATTGCTTTGTACACATAAATGTACAAGAAACATTTACAAGACCATATATTTGCATACTGACCTTTTGTGGTATTCCTGGCAGAGGGTCATTCACCCTGCGTCTTGTGCTGTGTTGCGAGGTGGGACCCTCCGGTGATCCCTTGCCACCACAGTTTCCCATAGTGAGGTACTCACCATACCCCAGAAGCTGAAACAGTTAATTCATATTTACAGTTAGTCATATTTTCAGTTAGTCATATTTTGTTAGAATTTGTTTAATTTCTTCTTTGTCCTGCTAATGAACTTTTTAATATGTTGAAAGCGTTTTATTATTTGAATTTTAGATTTTATATTTGTATTTGTTAAAAACGTTTCCTAGATTTGGTCAGACAAAGAGGAAATAAATCTAATTGTACAAAATATGGGTCCATACTCTTTGCATGTGGTCAGTGATATAGTGAGTAACATAAACACCTCAAGAAAAGACTACCTTGAAGCCATGTTTGAGCCAGAGATCATGAAGAGGTAGTGTTTTTACAAAGTTGTACTTGGGTTTTATTTCATGAACCATAAATAATTTAAATAATTTGGTTAGTTTTAATAAAAAAACTTAATAGTTATTTTTTAGAAATTTTCTAATAGCTGTGTTTTGGAAATTTATATAATCAAAGATATGCTGGTTTATAGGGGCTCATGATGTTCATGAATGCTCGCAACCTGACCCATTCAAGATTTCAACATAACCATCAGCTTCACCTGTTTTGGGTGTAAATACGTTCCCACGTCCAAATTGGCAGCCGCAAGCTGCTGGTAGTTTTGCTTTTTGGCAGGGCTCTGTGGATAAAAAATATTGTATAATCTTTCTCACAATTAAATTGAGATGAAAAACATGGTTTTAAGCATTGACCTCCTACTTGATAATATCCGAATTAAAGTGATGATAGAATCTATACATAATCCATTGCTATTCATACATGAATAGATTTGGCTCACACATGTCATATGTACATCTATAAAATACATTATAATTCCTTTCAATAGATAAGTTCATAAGTCTCTTTCCTCAGAATGAAAATCCTCAAATAATTGGCTATCTAGTACAACCAATGTATTTGATTAATCTTCTTTTGAAAGGAAATTTGAACAGTTTTCATTCTTTCATTATTAATGTTCTCAAAACACCTTTAAAAAGACATGTTCTATAGTTCCCATCCATTGATGCAGTTGCCTTGTTAGTGCCTACTAGTACAACAGACGGAGTCCTCACCTTTCCTGGATGAAGATACTCTCCCATGTCTAGGCTGGCGGCGGCACCGGGAGAGATGGGATCCTCATAGTTGTTTTGTGTAGGTTTTGATGCGGCCGCTGCAGCAGAGAGGGCAGAGCAGGCGTCTGTGTACTGCCCCGCACCATCTACAAGAGACAAAAAAAATCAATATACCTAACGGAGAGTCACCTTTTATCAAGTACACAAAAATGCATAGCAATAACATGCTGTATTCTAATGTAAGGCTAATGTGAAAATATAACATTTTCACTATAGCTTCATAATATTGAGAACCTCAACAACTTATAGGGTGATTGAATATTTGAAAAAATAGCCATTTATACACGCAGACTAGGTATTTATCCAATTATTGTCATTATTTGCTAAATGTTTGCAGAGACATATGAGGTCAGAGCTCCACGGCCAACACAAATGTAGCAATCACTAAAATTACATTGTCAATCGGATTCAAAGCACAATGAATTAAATTAGTACAAACCTTCAGGAGGCCTGTATGATGCCTGTCCCCTGATGAGGTCTATCTGAACTCGACCCTCATTGATGTTATTGTTGTCCAGCATGCTGTCGCGGATATCCTGCAAGGTAGAGTACCAATGATAATACAGGAACCACATTCTTAATGCAAATATTTTCTCAATCATCAAAATTTTCAATGATTCTCTCCCAAGTACATAGGCAGATCCAGGTTGTTTGTGTGCAGGGGGAATGTACCCCCTTTTCACCAAAAATCCTTCATTTTCATAGGGATATTTTCTGCAGGTCTGCCATCCATTGCACGTAGAAAAACCATGAAATCCCTTCAGTACCCTCCCCCCTTTTCCAAAAACCTTGATCTGTAATTGAAGTATGCACCTCGTATGTCTCCTCTCCATACATGGCTGAGGCTCGCTCCTGCCGTGCCTTTTCTTTGAGCAGCTCCACCAGCTCTTCGTGCTTCTGACGCCGGAAGAAACCGCACTGAAGCAGAACAGATGATACATTATAGCAAATCAGCTCTGCCTCTTTAATGACGAAAGATATGACTTACAGTTGAGGAAATTGTTAGCAGTGTGTATGCATTTGGGTTTTCTGTCTTACACTCATTAAATTATTGAAACAATGTTGGAGGGAGATATATATGCCGGATAAAATTGTAAGGCTTTAACACATACATGCATAAATATGGGGTGTTGAGATTTTATCCCTCTTTTTTAGGCCCTTTTTTCCCCGTATCCCTCTTTTTTGGCTCTTTTTTCCCTTATCCCACAAATTGGAGATCCCTTATCCCTCTTTTGGGGGCCCTTTTTCCATTCCTTTTTCCCTTATCCCTCTTTTTTCAGACTTTTTTCCCTTATCCCACTTCCTTGGTTTAATATATATTTATTTAGCAATGTACCTTGTGCGAGAGTTAGGGTCGTTGGGAAGGGAGACACATTCAAATTCGAAAGCTAATTAAAGCGTCTTGAATCAATTATATACTTTCTTATAAACCCCCCACCCCCCCTACAAGCCCCGCAAGCCTGAAGCCTCACTTTAATAGCTATCACATCATTGACAGTTAGTATCCAGTGTGTGTATGCACATTTGCCTGAGTCACCATTACATTGACTATTCACATCAAACAAGGCACATTGAAAGTACCTCGTCATTCCAATATCTATAGAGCTCAATGTAGAAGTCTAGTGCCTCACCCTCCACATTATGAGAGCCCCGGCAGCCAGCAGGCCCAGCCCAAAACACACGCTGAGCGCCAGTAGCCAGGCAGGTGCTGGGAGGCTGGCCGGTGCCGGAGGGTGCACCAGGTACACAGGAGTGGACGTGTTGTGCTGCAGCAGGAAGCTCTCAGCCATGGTATTCCCGGGAGAGGAGAGCTCCAAAGTGGATTGAAGCACCAGCAGGTCCAGTAGCTGAAAGTGGTAAATTTATGTGTCGCCCAAACTCTAATTAGAATGACTGATGATTTGACCACCTAGTTCATTACCACTCATGGTACTCTCATTAAAAAGCACTTAGTCTTAATGCAAAATTTAGGATACCTTAGAATTATCATAAACTCTTCTTTAAGTTTGCCTGCTGCAGGGTCCACAGTAATCCAAATCACGTCAAGAAATTGTTCATTATACTGTCATGGTCATGACTGTAGAGATAATACAATAAGAAACTTTACCTATGATACTATGGATATTACTACCCAACCTGTCAGTCTTATAAATATCATACATGAAATGCATCGTAAGTCTCTTCAAATATCGACCTGAGCCGAGCGATATGTGACAGTGGAGAATCTTGTGCTTTATGAATATGATAACAGATATGTATAGTGGTAAGTTGAAAATGAATCTGATGGATTCTTATTCAATAAATTACATTACAGTAACTTTTGTGATATTTCTTGGGAAACATCAAGTGTTTTCTGAGTGAGTGGTGATGGAGATACTTCTTGAAAGTATGAAGACAACGGAAGATAATTTTGAGGATTTATCACAAAATAGCAATCTAATTAATAGGGGTAATTATCAAACACACTACATAACCTGTAAAAGGTATTTGTTTACTATCTCACATAATGTCTAATAGTATAAGGACTAGTGCACTACCATGTTTTTGAGGTAGGACTGGAGTCTGTAATTGATGACAATGAGGATGTTGTGACCAGCTGCAAGTTCACTCACACCACAACGGAACTCAGTGCAGGGTACATTATGGCATGACTGCAATCAAGTACAAGAATATAACATATTAATTCATGTGATGAAAACCAGTTGTATTTCAATGTGTAATAAGGGACCAAGACACACCGATCAAGGCATACTTTCTTCAATGTTTTTAGTTGTAGTATGAGAAGATATTGAAGGAATCCATTTGGTGGTTCACAGAGAGCTACACCTTACATTGGCAATACGTCACATTAAATGAAATGAATATGTCCCATTAGTTAGGCTATTTATTACTACCAATTTATATTGAAACTCATTGCTATGGAAACTTCGAGATTGTAGTACAGAAATACTTGTCACATGTAGGGGTAGTAGAGATTCTAGTGATTACTTCCCTGTGACTTCCCTACAACTATGTCTTCCAATCACAATAACATGTTGTAAATTGCAAATTCTTAATGTCACTTAGTGGATTAGTAAAATATATTCTAACATGTGTGCTCTTTTTGATTTAATACATGTTTGCAATAAAGTTTCTATGACATAAATTAAAGTGCTACTTACAATATGTTTGGTTTGTTTGACTGGTTCATTGATCTTCTCATGGCCCCACTTAGCAAGCTTCATCAAATCAAACTCTGCAAAATACAGAAACTAAAATTAATGTCCAGTTCAATACATTTAACTTTGACTCAAGATAAATAAAAATATACAAGTTTTTTACGTATCTGAAATTTTGTGATTCATGATGTACATAGTGAAATAAAATAAAGGCGAAAATACCCATTTACTGTTAGTCAAAGTGTCAAAGTTCGAGATAGATGGGTGCAGCTGTACTTACCACATCACAGACTGTAATGTCACTATGGTAGCATTTTTTTGCATTAATGGTAAATACATTTTCTACCATTTTACTATAGATTTTGCGATACCATGTGTAATCATGATGAGTCAAATGTTTGCATGTAAAATGTAATGTGTTGGAATAGAAAAGGTAATGTTTATTCACAATTAACATGATAAATGGCAAAAACATGTGGGTTGTAAATGTAATGGTGAGTGGCTTCTGACGCCGAAGAAACCGCATCACTGAAGCAATCAGATGATACATTATAGCAAATCAGCTCTGCCTCTTTTAATGACTTTAAAGATATGACTTAAGAAGCTGAGGAAATTGTTAGCAGTGTGTATGCATTTGGGTTTTCTGTGTTACACTATGTTAAATTATTGAAACAATGTTGGAGGGAGAGATATATATGCTTGGATAAAATTGTAAGGCTTTAACACATACATGCATAAATATGGGGTGTTGAGATTTTATCCCTCTTTTAGGCCCTTTTTTTCCCCGTATCCCTTTTTTTTGGCTCTTTTTTCCCTTATCCCACAAATTGAGATCCCTTATATCCTCTTTAGTCTCCCTTTTCCATTTTCCTTTTTCCTATCCCTCTTTTTTTCAGATTTTTCCCTTATCCCACTTCCCTTATTTAATATATTTTATTTAGCAATGTGTACTCCAGAGTTGTGGGTCGTTGGGAAGGGAGACATTCAAATTCGAAAAGCTAATCAAAGCGCTCTTGAATCAATTATATACTTCCCTATAAACCCCCCACCCCTCTACAAGCCCCAGTTGGAAGCCTCACTTTTATAGCTATCACATCATTGGACAGTTAGTATCCAGTGTGTGTATGCACATTTTGCCTGAGTCCCCATTACATTGACTATTCACATCAAACAAGGCACATTGAAAGTACCTCGTCATTCCAATATCTATAGAGTTCAATGTAGAAGTCTAGCGCCTCACCCTCCACATTATGAGAGTTCCCAAAGCCAGCAGGCCCAGCCCCAAACACACGCTGAGCCAGCAGCCAGGCAGGTGGCATGAGTGCTGGCCGGTGCCGGAGGGTGCACCAGGTACACAGGAGTGGACGGTTTGAAAGCTGCAGCATGAAGCCTCAGCCATGCTATTCTCGGGAGAGGAGAGTCCAAAGTGGATTGAAGCACCAGCTGGTCCAGTAGCTGAAAGTGGTAAATTTATGTGTCGCCAAACTCTAATTAGAATTACTGATGATTTGACCCTCATAGTTCATTACCATTCATGGTACTCGCATTAAAAAGCACGTAGTCTTAATGCAAAATTTAGATACCTTAGAAATTATCATAAACCCCTTCTTTTTAAGTTCTGCCTGCTGCAGAGTCCACAGTAATCCAAATCACTTCAACAAATTGTTCATTATACTGTCATGGTCATGACTGTAGAGATAATACAAATAAGAAACTTTACCTATGATACTATGGATATTACTACCCAACCTTGTCAGTCTTATAAATATCATACATGAAAATGTGTGTCTCTTCAAATATCGACCTGAGCGAAACTATATGTGACCAGTGGAGAATCTTGTGCTTTTATGAATATGATAAACAGATATGTATAGTGGTAAGTTGAAAATGAATCTGATGGATTCTTATTCAAATAAATTACATTACAGTAACTTTGTGATATTTTGGAAAACATCAACAGTTTTCTGAGTGAGTGGTGATGGAGATACTTGGAAAGTATGAAGACAACGGAAGATAATTTTGAGGATTTATCACAAATAGCAATCAATTAATATGGGGGTAATATCAAACACATTACATAACCTGTAATAGGTATTTTTTTTACTATCCCACATGAGTATAAGACTAGTGCACTACCATGTTTTTGAGGTAGGACTGGAGTCTGTAATTGATGACAATGAGGATGTTGTGACCAGCTGCAAGTTCACTCACACCACAACGGAACTCAGTGCAGGGTACATTATGGCATGACTGCAATCAAGTACAAGAATATAACATATTAATTCATGTGATGAAAACTAGAAATCATTAAATTGTATTTCATAGTGTGATGAGGGACCAAGACCCATCTACCATAGCATACTTTCTTCAATGTTTTTAGTTGTAGTATGAGAAGATATTGAAGGAATCCATTTGGTGGTTCACAGAGAGCTACACCTTACATTGGCAATACGTCACATTAAATGAAATGAATATGTCCCATTAGTTAGGCTATTTATTACTACCAATTTATATTGAAACTCATTGCTATGAAACGTATAGATTAGAGTACAGAAATACTTGTCACATGTCAGGGTAGTAGTGATTCTAGTGATTACTTCCCTGTGAATTCCCTACAACTGTGTCTTCCAATCACAATAACATGTTGTAAATTGCAAATTCTTAATGTCACTTAGTGGATTAGTAAAATATATTCTAACATGTGTGCTCTTTTTGATTTAATACATGTTTGCATTAAAGTTTCTATGACATAACCAATGTAAATTGTGTTACTTACAATATGTTTGGTTTGCTTGACTGGTTCGTTGATCTTCTCATGGCCCCACTTAGCAAGCTTCATCAAATCAAACTCTGCAAAATACAGAAACTAAAATTAATGTGATTGTCCTATTCAATACATTTAACTTTGACTCAAGAAAAATAAAAATATACAAGTTTTTACGTATCTGAAATTTTGTGATTCATAATGTACATAGTGAAATAAAATAAAGGCGGAATGACTCCATTTAGTCAAAGTGTCAAAGTTCGAGATAAATGGGTGCAGCTGTACTTACCACATCACATACTGTAATGTCACTATGGTAGCATTTTTTGCATTAATGGTACATACATTTTTAACATTTTACTATAGATTTTGCGATATCATGTGTAATCATGATCAGTCAAAATGTTTGCATGTAAAATTGTAATGTGTTGGAATAGAAAAGGTAATGTTTATTCACAATTAACATAATAAATGTCAAAAACATGTGGGTTGTAAATGTAATGGTAAACATGAATAAGTGTTTGTTTAACACTTCCATTAATGAAACATTATCAATTCAATAACGCTGATGAAACCAGCGTGACTAAAACTAGTGTATAAGATTATAAGATGTCTACATATGAATTCAAAGATAACCTAATTTAATGTATGTTTCTAAAGCGATAGAGAGAAAAGAATAGAATTAGAAGTAACATACATGATTGGACATTACTTACACTATATTTACCTTTAGTGTATACCAAGACATACCAATGTGTGTAATCCCAAAAGACAAATGAATTTAAGACAATGAACACAGACCTTGAGTGACATTGCTTGTTGGATCAGGAACATCTACAAAAATCTCGTCTGGTGGGTAGCAGTTAGCTGGCTCCTCGTCTGGTTCTCTGTACATCTGTAACACCCAGTGGTGTGAGATAGATCATTAATGATAGACAATGCGTTTGAAGTTGACACCTCATTAATCAAGAAAAGTTTTTGTTACCTATTAAAAAGTAAACTATCAAGATCACCAAACAAAATGTACCTCTAGCTTCTAATGACTCTGGCATTGATGACAGGAGTGTTGTTGGTTTACTTAAAGTCAATCTGTTTCATGTTATATATAAAAAATTCTAACTACCAATGATTTAAGGTGTGCACAAAATAACAAGTGCTATGTGTATGGTGAATAGAATATGTCTAGGTGACTATTGAAATAAACATCTTAACATGCGCGTGATCTTAGCACATGTTGTACTCACAAACAACTCCTCATGATTTTGTCTCAGCAGCTAAAACAGGTGTCATTAAAACACAATCACTCCAAAATCTATAGTTTCCGGAGCAATATTTAAGATATGTATTTTGATCTAATATTATGAATATTGACATTGGAGCCTCTTGCCTCAGTGGACTCAAACCCTGGACCAGTAAATAGTACCACTATGGCACCTATATAGGAACAGTGGTAATGGGTTTGAGTCCATACAGGCTACCGGTATGTGATATGGTCCTAAAGACTTGGAGAAAAAGTCCTTTTAATGTCAATGCTTACACCAAGTCCATTACTTCCAATATATTAATATGAATATTGTTTATTTTCAACTTCAACAAGTTTCAACCAAATTAATACTGAACACTCAATATAACTAGGGTCATATCTTTTATTGTTCATGCACAATCATGTAGGCTTTTTGAATGTATGATCGCCACATATATGCTTTGAGAATAAATGTTAATTAATATTCTCGTACATTTTACCATTATCATACACATTTTAAATTTTAAATTTTAAATGCCCCTTGGACGTTAAGGTAGGCTTCCATGATTCCTTTAAGGTCTCTCGCACCTAAAATTCCTATTGCTTTCTAGCACTTGAACACAAGAGATATGTGTATTATATTCTCACCTTGACACTCTGGACTGTTACTTTCTGTCCATCCTCATCTTTACCAAACCTAAAATGTAGATAAAATGCGTAAAAAAAATGAAATTTTGTCTGATCATGTGCCATTTACTGCAAATATAGTGTTACAACATTTAACTGCTACATTTCTACTGGAGACAGTCTGTTGATTTAAAAATATGTCCCATGCATGGACATTCTCAATTTCAATACATCACCATCTTTTGATCCTCACCATTGTGCTCACAATGTTACAAACATTACTTTTACTTTTAGCAATATTTAGTATTTATGCTACAAGGTTGTAAAAAATCACACAAATGAAAGATTTCAATGTTGTAAGGCAATTCAGATGTCATCTAGCTACATCACTGAGAGGTCCGACGACAAACATCACAGGGCTATACAACAACTGTTTCTGCTTATCACCAGTATGTTGTTTTTACAGCATTTTGTTGACTTCTGTTCATAATGTTTGTAAAGTTACTTAGAGGTTTTTAAACATCTGCTTTTGAATGTCTATAAAGGATCATAAGCAGAAGTTAAGGAACCTTTAAATGGCATTAGCAAAATTATGAGTAGAAGTTACAACATACAACACAAAGAAACAAGTTTGTATAAAAGGTTCATACTAGGTTCCATTATTCATGACCCAAACAATATGTTTAGACACATAGGAACCTTTCATGTTGCTCATTTTTCATCCCCCGTCTACTGGCCCCTCTACTTATCTCTGCTGTCACATGACTGCCGCCACTATGGTGGTCATGCGACCAACTGATGCTTTTCATTCGACCCGATGAAGCTGATGCGATATTAGTGAAAGTCTTGCCACTAAGCAACATGACAGGTTCCTATAGGGATCTAAACATATTCTTTAGCAGCAGAAATAGTTGCACGTCATAGTGAACATACGACCGGCCCCCTCACCTGGGCACTCTCACAGCCACTTCAGCATGAGGCAGCAGGCCCGGTCCATGGTTGAACACGTCAAATGAGTGCTGGATGAGCACATCATGAGCAACGTGGACACCCACGCTCAGCTGGTCTGGATCGGAGGCTCTGTGGACACATCCCGTGAATACATCTATAACCACCTTTCTCATATCTCTCATGATACATGTATATCAAATGTAGCCACATCGAAACTTGGCTTTGTAAAAGCCTGCATGAGCCATGTCTATTGTGATAGAAATATGCTTGGTTGCAAGTGGGTGAAAGGTGATTTCCTTATAGTGTATCTGCTTCCAGGGTACTAGGGTTCAGGTCTAGTGGCCAGGCACCACAATATATTGGTGAGTAAGTGAGAGCTCATGTTAAAAATTCATGGACAATTATACATTCCATAAAATCATCTGATGAGTGGCGTATTCTGATACTCCAAGCGTTTCCCTTACTCAACATAAATCAGTCCAGTTCTGTAATTTCAAAGGAAAATTTGAGAATCAGTTAACATGAAAATTTAAAAGCCAAATCCACTAGGTAAGCACACTGCACTAATTACCTGCTGTTCTATCAAATAGTTACTGAAGTTTATATAACTGCCTGGCCTTATGAGCTCTTACAGAGTGATAATGCCCTTACCCATAGAGAACGATATTATAGTCCAGGTCCAATGGAACTGACACCTCAAAACGATTGTTTTCTTCATTCATATCTTGGCTGTTGGTCCTTACAGCAGCTACTAGCTAAAATGAGAATGAAACAATCATGAATCAGGTTATGGGCTAAGGATTTGAACAAATATATTCTTATCATGCATAGATGCCACCAGGATTTCTAGAAGGAGGGGCCCAACCCAAACAAAAACTAATTTCTAAGTAACAATGCAATTGTTAGTGCATTTGTGTGTGTGTGTGAGAGAGAGAAAGAGAGAGAGAGAGTGTGTGTGTGTGTGTGTGTGTGTGTGTGGGGGGGGGGTACATATATTTGATATGACATATAGACATAAAACTAGTAATAACCTTTAATGGAGGTTACTGTTGGGTTCTGTGATAGTGTTAAACTTGCAGACGTTTGTTCTCAGAACCATCTTGTTTCTCAGTTTCCAGTAGGTCACGTGATGCAAGTTGCGTGACCGGAAACTGAGAAACAGCCGCCAGTAGCACTGTTGACGCTCATGTGACATGAGCGAAACGTCTGCAAGGACAAGAAAAAAAGATGGTTCTGAGAACAAAAACAATTAATCATAGTAATAACCTTGTTTATTTAAAACAGCAAATAAAAATATAAACACACAGGATATCAGAATAGAAACTGGGAATGGCCCCCACACCGTCTCACGGAAATATATCAAGTTAGATTTCTTCTCCCAGGAACCTCATGTTTTGAAATTTCAAGGGGGGGGGGGGGCCCTGGGCCCGCCTGTCAGCGCCTATGTCATGCATAACATATCAACATGTTTGGCTCATATCACATGTAAGACATACACTGTGAATTATACGCTGTTACATTGCACACTGATAGAAATTGAAAAAAAAAGAAATCTAAATATTTGTGCTTTTATTATGTTGTTTGAACCTACCAATAAATTTTGGTGTTGTACCAAGGGAGCTCTTTGTTGAAAGTCGATAGTGAATAACTGTATAGCTTGAGAAGGCAAAGGATGACCTAAAACAAATAATTCTCTTCAATTGCTAATAATGATGCTTCAACTTCAGGAATAAAACACTAATTGTATTAAGTTAACAAATTCATGTTGCGTATGATTTTAGCAAGGGATACATATATATACTACAAAGCCTATTGTAAGTTACTAGTTATTGAGTCCATCCATATACAATGATTTTCCTAAACTATTGTGTACAAGCATTAAAATCAGCAGTACTTTGACTTTTACCTAGCTCACAGATGAGGTGTGTCGTGTGATTCACTTCTGGATCATAAGGCTGCGGTTGACATATGATGTGATGAGCACTATGTGACCTCACCCTCACAAAGGTCAGTTCCCACGGGTGGGAGAGCACCAGTTCTGAGCGATATGCAGCTTCACCTAACATATAGTACAAATGTTGACACTATTTGAGGGTTTGTATGAGTTTTGATTCCTCAATTTCAAATAACATTTACAATTTTAAACAGGGATTTTTATTCAAAATTCTTTACTAACCTTGAACTTGGCGATTACTAGTAATCTAAAACTTCAATTAATACCTGCCTGAGGTGTATTTACATGCATTTTGGTATCTGTGAGCAGCCTGATATATCCACTACCCTTAGGATTTGATCTAAACTTGTGATCACGTATCTCACCTCTATTGGTGACACTGAAGCGAACAGGGATCTGAATGTCGTCGCCCACAATGATGCGCTCTGGGGTTTCCATGGAAACAGACAGGTCAGACCGGCAGATGTCGTCTACTCCACATTCCTTGGTGAATTGCAGCTGAAACCACAACAGTAGATATTGTGGTGAATAGAATATAGACAGCAAAATTAAGGTTGGCATTATAAAATGTGAAACTAACGTATATTTTTCCTCTTTCCTAATAAGATTTTGTGAAATGTTCGGGGATACCTGTAAAGGTTTGAATGACCATGGACTCGAACTCATTCCCATTATTCTTTGCAGAACGGCTATATATATGAAATCATTTACACTAGTCATCCTACACGCTTAGAGACACCTTCATACACGGCCAGGTTACTGATCTTGTTCAGGACCAGACTCTGCCCCTTGGCGGTGCCACTGAAACGTATCTGTCCCTTGACCCTGATCATTCCTTGAGCTCTCAGTTGTGCAATTGTCACTCGAGAGTGAGGTCACTGTGCCCAGGCACTGTGCCCTAGCTGGGCCACTTTGTTTACAATATACTAAAGTGTACTGACCATGAGCTGAGCCATTTGTGGGAGCAGCTGGTTGACCACAGGTGATGGGTCAGTGTCGATCTCCTCCATCTCATAGTCCACCTCGATAAGGAACGGTGTGAACAAGTCATGAGGTATTTCCTATGGAAAAAGGATCATTTAATTAGTCATGGAAGCAAATGTCATGTTTTAGCAATGCCAATACAACAATTTTTGATGTGTACTAATGGTCATTTCTTAAACAATGTGCTTTATGGTATATAAATGTAATTGAGTTTAAGCCTGGTTTTCGCTTGTTCCCTCTCTATATATAAACTGCATCACAGTTAATTCTGAAAATGTTTGCATTATGATTGAAAAGAGCCCAGATGTGATAGAACATCAAATATTTCACCGTATTTGGTGAGGGATAACTTACTGATTAATATCTTATTAAGGTGCGCTACAAAACATTTGACGTTTTGGTCATGGGTCCATATCATTAGAAACACTTCTATCATGACTGCATGGCAGGTAAAAACTATGTCATACAGTCCTTACCTGTCTTTATAGTCATAAGGCAACTGACATAATTAAATATGCTGATCGCTGAAGAATTTATTTCATTTGAAATAGGATGATGATGATCTCCTCACCTTAAACACAATGGTGGTGAGGTTGGTGGTGACAGGTGCATCTCTCACCAGTGTTGCAGGCACAACGTAGGTGGCGTTACTGTAGTCATGGACAAACTGACCGCGTGGGGGCGCTGCATGCCGACGCGCCGTGTCTAGATGCACCTGATAGATGACATCTGCAGCAAAGTAGGGTGAGAAAACAATTAATATTGCAAGAAATAAGATTTAAAGCAAAGTAGGTGTTGCTTCCGTGGCCGAGTGGATAGGGAGTTGGACTCATGACCAGAAGGTCGTGGGTTCGATTCCAAGCATGTCTGCGCTAGGGTAGCGATATGCTGTATGTGTCAAGCTGTCACCACTGTCAGCATTTTAACACTCAACATATTTTGTGGCAGGGTATCATCATTGATCATATAATGCCCTAAGTCCACAAATGTTAACCCTGACAACTTACCGTATGCTATACAAAATATTCATATAGGAAAATTCACTTTAATTTCGAAATAATTCATCTTTTATGAGCCTTCACAACTACAACCGAGTTGGCTTCAATAATCAGGAATGTCCACCCTTAATATCAAAGCTTACTTTATTGCTCAAAACTGGCTTTGATCCCTTGCCATCTTCTCAATTAAGTCAAAATATGAATAATGCATAAGTGATTGATTGAATTATTTATTTATTTATTATAGTGACATTGTATATACATTACATTTACAGAGGCATTTTCTAAATAAAAATTATACCCAGCCCTATCTAGGGGCTTATAAGTCACCTTAAATAAATTATATAAATTAAATTTATATACATTATGAATATAAAATATATGGCATATGTGCAAAAAACATTTCAAATTCTTCTATATAAAACACTTTGGCGGATATCCCATGCAATAATGATAAATTTTGATACTTCTTTCCAAACATTTTTCATAAGGAATACAAATTTACTTCCTACATCTAAATTTACAAAGTTATCGTCTAAATCGGCTGCCTTATTAAATAACAAAAGTCTAGCATTTACATATAAAGGAAGTGCACTTCATCTTCAACCATATCAAGCTCACATAGCTCGCAAATTCGTTGCTCTACAGGTAAATTTCTAAATCTAAATGTCTTCTAAGAGGTAATATACCATGATATTCACAGGTCAAAAGTCCCTCCAAATTAGTGAGAGCTTTGCGCTCATTGGCTAGTTTTCTTTTTAATTTCTACACTTGGGAAAAACATAGAGGGCAACGACAACGTGCCTGATATGATAGAGTGAGATTGTCAGTCCCTAAATGAAAACTTCTGATAAAATTACAGGCCTATCATCATGGTATCTTTAATGGTAAACAGGTGAAATGTGGTAAACGCGCGCTACTTACTCACAGTATCCGGCACGCTGGTCCCGCTGTAGGAGAGTGTGAGCTGAACCTGCACGCACGTGGCACTATCCCCCTTGTGGATGCAGGTGGGCGTGTCAAAGTTAATCTGCATGGAGCAACGCAAAGTTTGAACATGCATTAGAAATATGCATTTTACACACTACATCTACAGCTCATCACCTTACTTATGATAAATGTTACTTTGCTCCACTCCCTGGGGAGTAGACCTGTACAACACAATGCAATTAAAGCGCATTTGCAAAACTTCCTTCAAACAGCCAGTTGTGCTGCTTAATAAAGTGCTCGTTGACATGCTAGGACTATGCTTGCAAAGGTTTTTATAAAGACAAAAATATTGCAAGAATATAGTCTATTGTAATCTGAAATGATAGACTGGTTGGAAATCTTCAAAAGAGGCCTCAGTAAGACTTTAGAAGCATTTTTGAGGAAAAGTGGACAGATAGTCCATTTTAGATAATTTGAGGGTGCTGAACACAAATTTGGTGTATGTCGCATCATATGTTGCCTATGTAAGCCGCCATTTTGAATTTCAAAATGGCCACCATAATATTCCTATAATCAATTTTTAATTTACTGAAGTTTAATCTACGGCAAAAGTATTGCAGATACAAGTACAATTAATATATCATTTTATTGGTAGTCGACAGAGCTATAAGGAGTAAATATTAATATGAAAATCTAGCTTCATTAGTATATACCTAATTAGCATAATTTAGCAGAAAATTATATAATTTTCATTCTTAATGAACTTATGGGTGTATAATAAGAAAATTCAATTGAAAATGGAATTTTGTGATTTCCATATCTTAAGACTCCATTTATTTCAAGTAAAGTTGATGCAGGGCCAATATTTACCCATTTTTGGTTTCCATGGTTACAAAATAAGCAATTGTAATCTAATACAAAATATTTCTTAACTGTAATGTTTGAATGTTAGATCAAATAGTACATAAATTTGTGTAATATGGCAAAATATATCTCTGATTTATTCTTTTAGAATGACAAAACATAAGTTAATTAATATATGATTTTGTAAATGATATTATACATAAGAATTCAAGATGGCTGCCAAAATCACTGCTAACATAGCTATCATTCTTGAGATCTGTTCTGGTTCCATCCATACTAATCGATGGTTCATTTGTAGTATATTAAAATAAATCCTTGAATGAGTTCATCGTGTTGGTAATTAAGTAGATTTATTATTTTCATCTTTCACAACACAAAAGAATTTATAAATGTTTGACAATTTCATCTGCTAGTGCAGACATTCTCAAAAACACTACTGCGCATGTCAGGTCATGGTTTACGGCGTAAACACAGTTGATGACTCAGGCACCATCCGGTTCACCACGAGGAGGAACGCAATAACTCTATTCCATTTTTAGGCACACGATATAAGCCACTTGATATAATCAAAATGGAAGCTATGTCTTCAGCTATGTCAATATTGTGGTAGGAGCTTGCTTGCCATAATAGAGAGAGTAGAACATTATATTATGAATAATCCAAATCAACAAAGGACCCATACCTATATGTATTTGCAACATAACATCTTGCTTTTATTATTTCTTTACCTAGCTGATAATCTTTAGTTCCTAGTAATAGTTCCCTAGTGATTTGTTTAACTTAGGTTTTACTCCTTTATCCATTAGTTTCATTGGACCCTCAACGTTTTCTTCCCATGGCTTCACCATTAAAGTCACCCTTCATAGCATTGGTTCACAGACTCCTGCAATGTTCCATTCAGATATGTTTTAGAGAAAGGGTGGTTTGTAGGGAAATTTGTCCATAACAATAGCTATCAACCAAGAATATGAGCAGGGCCATTCTGTCATCTAAGACAAAAAGGGTTGGCTTGATTGAAGAGCCCATCAACTAAAGCTAGTTGAATAGCTTGCTAATGTGGCCTGTCATGGTGCAGAACATTTTTCGATGTTTTTTTCTTTTATTTTATTGCGACTCATCAATCCACTATGCCAACCATCGGGAGCCGACAAAACCACTCAATAAGTGACAGAATTAATAAAAGGCAACCACTCACTTAATTTCATGGGGAAACAACAATTGTACACAGATATGTTGCTGAACATAGCAGCACCCATAAAGCCAAAAGCAGGAAGTTTATTATAAGATTAATGAACAGAGACCTTGAAGGAGAATCGACCTTTTCGGACTTAATCATGATTATATGATTCAGAAAGAACTTTGTTCGGATATCGCCCAGCCTCAGTTGTTATATCAAGGATAAACCACAAGCTGGTCTTCGAAACTTAGCATTTAGGGCCAGATGGAAGTTAACTTTTAACCTTACATTTGTCTAAAACAAAGGTAACATGTGTTAGCTGTTATAACAGATAGTAGAATGTTTCATGCATGTCACAAAGACTGTTGAGAGACACTCCAAAATCTTCAATATAGACCAAAAGCGTGACATAATTATTGTTTGCCATTCAGATAAAAATTGTTCTTGTCCTTGTTTCTTAAGCATATTTTATTATTTTTACATGTGTTTTTATTCTATTGCCATTGATATGATCCTTAACCACCAAATTGTTAATGTCTGTTTCCAATGCTAATCTCTTTTAATCTCTTTGTATTGTAATATTTTAATATTTTTAATGATATTGTGATGTAGTACAATTGTAATTTTGTGTTTTATTATTTTATTTGGGGAAATCATTTTGTTTTGAGAAGGAGCCTTAGAGCTTGAAAACGTTTAATAAAAAGTAATTCTTAAATGAAGTAAATTCTCTCGTTGATACTAAATTGCACAGCCATAAAGAAAAACAAAACAATCATTCAGAACTAGAGAATGTTTTGCCACCACGAATGTCAAAGAGCTTGATGAGTAAGCAGAACTTGATTTTCTCACAAGCATGAAATTTAATATGTATAGATAAGCACTTGCTTAAGGCCAACCCCCTCATATTATGCCTTGTTCATGTACAGACTATTTAAAATATGTTACTGTACAGCGAGAAGCAATACATTATAGTGACACTAACAATATAGTGTAAATTTGTAAAACTTAGGTGAAGTTGCGTCAAATATTTAGTAGTTCTATTTAATAGCCACCTTGATATATCTTGAATAGAAGATGAAGTGATCTGTACCCTCATAAAATACCAACTTGTGTGCCTGAACACTAACCCCATTGGTAATATGTTATTCATAGCATATGGCTGCATTTATTTTTGCAGTTTTAAAACAATAAATTTGTCCTACTGAAGTTTATGCATATTTTCACATGTTGTATTATCCCCCACTAAGTATGTTATCATGGCTTTTTTATTGCGTGATTACAAACTTCACAACACAAAAGGTTTGCATATCATTATTTGGGCGAATGTTCATAACTTTATTTTAAACAACTAGCTATAAATATATTTAAGTTGGGGTAGAAAAAGTAGCAAATTACCATTTACGATATCCATATATTTCAATGAGGCACTCATGTATGGAGATTGTTGTTCACTTTGTTCACCAGGTTTTATATTTAGATATCGGTGATTCATATTTAACTGCATTTATATGTTGTTAATCTTAATAACCTGTAAGATATATGAGGGATATGATTTATTTGAACAAATCTCTCTCTTCACTCTATCATTATCAGGTGGAGGTGCCTAAAAGTTTTCTGGAGCATGTGTGTAAAACAAAACTATCATAGGGTACAAGACTTATGAAATTGTGTTCAGATAGCATGAAAAGTCACTAGTTGGCACTGATAAAAAGAAGCTGGCCTTAGAAATGGTAACCATGGCAGTTGTCAATTGCTGTCTACCCATTGGACATTTAGTGTTAAAAATCAGCCGGACGTTGCTAGAATCTACCAGCACTCGGTTGTCGGATAGGTCTTATTTACACTATGATACTACCCAATTGGTTGCTTTGAGGAAGATTGTTGATACTGACCTGTGTTGAGTGTGTAGTCAGCTGCATAGCAATGTTGACCACAGGACGGGCAAGGAGGACAGCAGCAACATTGTCACCATAACAGCCGACTGCTATATCTACAAAGCAGCTAGAACATATCAAAATCTAAATAATTGTTTTACATAAAGAAACCCTTTCTTCAACAGGTTATATTCATCTGCATTTCTGGGTAACAGATGAATGTAGGAACCTTTATCGCAGATGAGGTAAAATATACATTTTACCTCATCTGCGAAAAAGGTTGCTATTCATATATGGGATCGACTCATTCTTCAATGAAAAACTAGATTAAAGGACACATAAAGTGATGGTGGTGAAAAGTACCTGGATACTGGTTATTGTCCACATCCATATTTGCTGCGAGGCTGTACCCAAATCCTGTACTGCACCCAACACCTGTGTCTGCAAGATTAAACATGACAAAAATTACATTTTTAAAAACTTGTCCTTGTATGATAATATCAACTTGATTCCCTATACTTTTCAATCTTGTCCCTCATGTAGATGCTATGGCAATATCTAAGACAAAAAAACCAAAGGAATTAAAATGGTAATGCTTGTGCAACAGTCTACCATCTGTAAGCTTTGTTAGCATCCAGAGGCCATCTACCTGGTAGACACAAGAATTAGAGATATCCAGATCTAATATTCAACAGTTTAACCTGAAAATCCATGGGATTTTACATGACCATTCAGGCTAATGCATATTATATACAGAAGACCACCCACATGACTTGATTCAACTGATCTCAATAGAGAGGTGAGCTGGAGGTTTCAGCAGCATAGATGCAGGATGCATATTATATGAGGTTGTTTGTGAGGCTGTGACAGCATGAGTGGATGGTGTTTACCCCTCGGTGTGATCCTCTGAGTGTACGTGGAGCTGACGGAGGTGGCGGTGCCCAGGTAGAGATACACAGCGCCAGAGCCATCGTTCTCGTATGGCGCTGACACCAGAACGTCTACAGATGGAATAATAAAGATGATTAAGATGCATAGATGCAATGGTAGTTTTTATGAGGGAAGCTTTTGCAGCATGTCAAAATAACCATACAATGCTACTAAAACACACACACTGACCTATATATATATATATATATGTTTCATATGCAATATATAACTCAGATAAGTTTTTACAATCAAGTATCAATCATCTAAAACAATTGGTCTGAGAGTAACAGCAATGATATTATTTTGATTAGTGTTACCATGTACGTACCATTGTAAGAGTCGAGATTTATATCACCAGCAAATGCCATGGCCAAACCGAAATCTGGATCCCCCGTATTGGATCCCATGAGAGAATCCTGTTCTACATATGTCTGCAGTATGGAAATACGTATTAGGTTATTTGAAAGCAAAAGTTAAGGTATATGCAGTATTTTCTTATTTTTAGATATAGAAGGTCAAAATACCTGTCAACTAAGCCTTTTCATCTATTCCCTTGAATCCAAGAGTCAGAATAACACTGTAAAGTTGACTAATTTACTGTCATGTAGCTGAGATCAGATTTAGAAAAGGTCACATGTTTTTCTTAACTCCTTGGGGAGTTTGTCAAGCAACTATTAACTTGAATTATTAACCTATCACCAGATCAGTATCTTTTTACTGAGTAGGTACCACTGTTCACTAGTCAAACTATTTATTCACTCCATCACGGACGCACACAGTACATATTTATGTACCTATACAAAACAAGTAGATGTTCTAACACAAATATGAAAATCGATCAATGTGAACATAAGTATACGTACCCGCTGAAGTCTATCATACATGTAGACGAACACACGGCCCTCATCACCCGTGCTGCCGTTATACAGAGGCGCCCCCACCAGCAGGTCATCAAAGCCATCAGCATTGAAGTCACCACCGAGAACAGATGCTCCAAAGTAGGATCCATGCTGAAAACATAAATTTTGTTCCATATGAAGTGCAAAGAGTAAAGATAAATTAATATCGCCTGAAGATCTTTTTGGCAGTCCCATAATCAATAAGAAGAAAGAAGAAATAACTAATTTCCACTTTAATAACAGAAGGCGTACTTAAAATAAAAGTAGTAATCATTGAGGTTGGAAGACATATCATGCTTTTAGGACACATAGGGAAAAGTAGTGAATATAAAAAGATAACAATAATTGAAACCACCTTTCTTTTGTAGCTATAATAACTGTTACTATTATTTAATGTCCTATATTTTCACCTGACTGCCAGCCTGGTGAAACACCACCACTTCATCACTTTCATCACTCCCTGGGATTTGACGGATGTGGTACATCACAACCTGAGGCAGCGATCAAAAGACATGTTGTAGTATTTTTCAAATATTTGACTATAGAGTCTAGACCATAATATTCAATTGACAGGATCTTTTTTTATAGACCTCGAATGAATGATTCATTTTCAATATCGTTCATTGCATTTCATCCATACACCTGATAATGCACAAACGGAACTATATCTCAGTAATTATGAAAATAATGTTCACTTGCAGCTTAGAAGTAGTCAGCTTACAATAACAAAGACCTCTATCTGCTTTCCCCCTATAAACATTCATAAAACATTTAATTGCTAGTGATGGGAAATCATTTCTTTGTGAGACAGACTATGATGATTAATAGCTTACAAGTACCCACAACGGCATGTAGGATACTTACTACTCACTGTTACATCTATAATCACTACTCATTGCTAATGAATTCGGTCCAGTGGCTCACCTTTCCCCTGTTGTTGTACCTCGGGGCCCCGGCCACGACCCGGGCCCCTTCTCCCAGCAGGCCCTGCAGGGAACCCACGCTGTAACCTGGACATACAACAACATGGTCATGGACAAAATCGACATGCAATTGCAATGTGCGCAATGTCTTACCATTACATCAAGATTGTGCTTGGTATGTGACAAATAGTACAATGTCCCTGGGTAGGTTATAGGTGCGTGATTATTTTGGTATAACAATGAAACAATTTACCCCAGTAGCTGTCTTGTGGCATGAAGGTAGGACTCAGCACAACCAGTCTTCCGTCAGTTGTGGCATGATAAATGGCTCCTGAGAAGGAAGAATCACATCAGGTTAAATGGGATGATAGCCAATTGTATCCATATTTCTATGGACGTTTTTAGCATTTGCATTATTTAAACCTTAGAATGCTTGATTATTTCTCATTGATTTGGTGCAATTGTATTTGATTACATAATTGTGTATTGTTGGTTTATTGTTGCCTAATTGGATTATTAATCATAGAAAAAGCAATTACCAGCAAAGTTTTTAACACCCGGGGCTCCTAAAAGCAGCGTGCCATCCTGATCAACAAACACACAACATTTACATGATGTTTTACAGATGGAATGTACATGAATAAATTTCAATCACATTCTAGAGCCTGCAGGAGAATAATCTCAGAAAAATCAAGATTTTTCTAACTTACCTGTGTATAATGTGTAGAGAACCCCACCATAGCCATTGCTAAATAATACTCATTATTCTGAAATATATAAATATACACATAACATTTATTTGTGTGATCTAACAACTTTCAATACGTGGAGACGGCTCAAGTCGCAATTTGCAATGCTGAATTCTTTTTCATTTTTGAAATGAAATCTGTTGAAACCAACTAACAAAACTTAAACTACTTATCCATACAAACACTTGCATGCATGATTATAAAAATGTACAATTTACAAGAACTATGCTGTGTTCAGACAACTTCAAGAAAAGCAGACAAGGCACTAAGTGGTTATGAGCCCTTTTATCATGATATTGAATGTTTGACCACATGATAAAGGTTCATACTTCAAAACACACACTCCAATGTGTTAGATGCAATCCCTACCTTAAGCTGGTCCTTGTAGTTGATCAGAGGACGGCTGGTATATGCTGAATCTGGATCAAGTCCCCTGTCCAGCTCATAGCATGCTCCGTTGATGAAGTACTGGTTGAGGTTGTTGCCTGCTTTGTGGTGGTAGGTGTTGTGCCATAGGTGGCCGCAGGCCTAGTGTTTAACATACATGTATATGATAGAGCATTCTTAATGCCTGTTTGAGAATATATGTGAAGAGGTCAATACGTGGGCACTTACCACCATTGAAAGGATTGAAATGTACTGCTTTGTTTCGTAAACGCCAACGACACAGACTATACTATTGACAATTGTGTCTTATTAGCATGTTGATAAGGAAAACTAATGTTAAAACCTTTGATTATACTCACAACAGCCATGTCATTATATGTGTTGAGGGAGAGTCCAAGAAACTGGCCATCTTTGGACTCATTGTAGTGGTAATACATCACTTCTGCGTGTACTTCATTACCTTAGTATTATAGATAAAACATATAATAATGATCAATGATAGATTAATCAATACCAAATGTCTCCCTAGAGTCACAAACACATTAAGAATGAGACTCCAAAGCCATCAAGTGACCATTAAAATGAAAGACCAACAACAGTTGAGCACCACACTCACCTCAGTGAGTAATCAATACCCTTGTCAGGTGTGTGTGTGAGTTGTCAGTGAGGGTACCTTTTGTATCAAACTCGGCAGGCTCGCACTCCTGTCTCGTGGGGTGTGTCAGTGGGCAGCTGTACACGAGCCCCGGCCGTCGCAGACCGTGCTGAGCCGGGAACGGGCTGCTGGCTCGAGGTGCACTCACCAGCAGCCTGCAACAGTGGGCAGTTAGTGGTCAAAAATGGGTCTACTATAGTCTTGTAGAGAGAGAGAGCGCGCGAGAGAGAATGCGAAATTCATCCATATAGCATAAAATGAACATATGTTATTTCTGTCCTAGCTGCTGTGGAGACAGCCGTTGGAATAGGCTTACTAAATATGTCATGCTCATTGACAGTCCACATTTTCCACGCCATATATAGGAGAACGATCACGCTTGAATATACATAAAATAACAATAGAAAAAGATACATAAACATGACATGATGTCACACACAACAAACTCGATCATTCCACGGTCTTGCAATATCATTCATCAGTTAATTACTCTTCCAACCGTCCTTCAATCATTCAACTGTTTATTTCACGCATTCCTCTGTCTTTCATGATACAATGCACTCAACATAGATCACACAAATTGTCTCTACGTTACACATTGACTCCACACGACAGTCACAGTTCACTTTGACCCCTGGCACCCACAGGAGCAATTTATACAGAGATATGTTGTTTTACTACTGATGCAATCTAGACATCGTAACAAGGTCTAGATTGCACATCAGTAAAACAGCAACATATCTCTGTATAAATTGCTCCTGTGCTGGCGCCTAAACGAACATTCCTGGTTGAAAAAAAAAACAGCACATCATCTTTCTGCACAGTCAGTATGCGATGATTTTGAGCAAATTACGTACAGGTAGCGGCGCTCCCGCCTCTCCGTGGCTACCGCAGCGTTACACAGAACCGTGCATGAGCGGCGGGAGGCGGCGGATGCTACAGAGGGCGTAAAATTGAGATTCTATCTTGAGAATTGGTGCCAGTCTCTTTCTTTCGTCTGATACCAACCAGTGATTTCTTTGTATTGATAGGCTCAGCAGAGGTAGTGGCTTATATCCAGCAAGGGGAATGGAGTTGGGTTCTCCCCGCATCCCCGGTCCCCTCGCAATTCAACCGAATGCATAGTCACTCGCTCAAACAGGCGAGTGGGTTTAGACCACCCAATCAAAAGACGTGGTCGGCTAATGCATCGGTCACGTCCGATCAGTTAATTTAAAAGCAATAGACCGCGTTTAACATAATCAGCTATTGATCTGGGGACTCTTAAGGATTTGGACTGTGGCATATTGATGAATATGAACGGCAAAGTAGACTGGAGTTGATTTAGACACCCCATCAGAAGACTCAGGGGAATCTCGAATGCGCCACCGGCCTATATACCCACCATCTGGAGTCCTCGTGTGAGTAAAAGTGCGTGCTGAGGCCGAACAGGGCGTCCTCAGGCCCGGAGAACACCCGGAGCGGGAGCGGCGCCAGGTTGAAAGCGAAGGCCGCGCGGCAGCAGACGACAAAGGCGAGCACCACGTGACACGGCGGATGCGGGCGTGACGTCATCGTGGATGGATCTAGAACAGAGCGCGGCGCAGTCAGGTGTATGTTATGCACTTTGGTCGATAGACGCTGACCCTGCAAATTTCGATATCGGGCACGCCGATGGAGCTCTGATAAAAATTAATGCATCGCCCCATGAAATCCTCTCGCCTCTCTCCAACTCTGAAAATTGGTAAAAGTAGAGGCATAATTAGTATAGGGTGTACGGAGATTTTGATACTACGTACGGTCTTTTCCGA
Organism: Streblospio benedicti; assembly: GCA_019095985.1. Taxonomy (NCBI): domain Eukaryota; kingdom Metazoa; phylum Annelida; class Polychaeta; order Spionida; family Spionidae; genus Streblospio; species Streblospio benedicti. Next base: position 6,862,985 of record CM032665.1, on the reverse strand, counting down.
GCGTGCGGTGTCTACATCGAGCAATGACACATGGCCGAGCGAACTGACTCCAGAGAGTACTGGAAATTGGTTTGCTTATTTTGTTATGAATCATTTTGCTATGTTTTTATTATATACTGACTACAAGGCGAAATATTGTAAAATTAATTAATTAAAAAAATAGAAGATTTAAAATAAAATTTGAAACAAGCATCTATCTAAATCTATCTACTCAATCATTTTAACGGATGCAACACAGAAAATTTTCTATTACAAAGCAATTGGTAGTATGGGTGTGAATTAAACGTTGGTCTGTTTAATACAATGATGTCAGACATATAATACTGAAAAAGTCTGTTCTGACATCAATTTTATGGGCTTCCCTACAATACTATAGCCAAACAAGCCATGTTATTAGATCCTCTACTTATTGCTAAGCTTTCCAGCACGCTTTAAAAAGACTATGTATGTAACTCGAAAAATATCATATAATGGCTATCTTTTTAAAGCTAGTTTGAAGGCTGAAGTTTGAAATGCAATTGCATGAAATGAAATAGACCGAGTGTGCTAGTAATGTTTTGTAATTTTATATACTAATTAATTTTATTAAGTACTGTCATCTGGGTTCGGATAGGGACATATTTTACATGGAACCGTACATGGCCTCTGTTAATTTTATTTATTTTATTTATTTATTTAACCTTCCATTGGAAGGCAGAACGTAAAAATAAAAAATAAATATATAAAAGAGAGTTAAAAAGTAAAGAAAATATCACAGATATTGCTTGAAACGGTAATAAAAACATGTCAAGCATTTGATTATTGCTCCACCCATTAGTAAAAGTGTCCTCACAGAATCCACCACGCCATCATTCATGGGATGTAATTTTTAAAATGTTATACGATTATTACGATAAAAGTCATTGAACATAAAATTCATTAACGATATATATTGAACTTATGACTAGAAAGAAACGCCTGTTTCACAGTAGTGCCCTCAATCTCTTTTTGAAGGTCGCGTCAGAAGGTGTAAATAAAATTGACTCGTTCTTGAAGAGGAACAAAGTGATCTCCTCAACAGGTTCAAATGAGTGATGTCTAATGTTCTACTTATTTTGGGAATTCTCAGCGCTGACAATAGCAGTGTGTTTATATAAAACTTGTTGAGACCCAAAGATGGTTTCACAAGCTTGGCCTGAAGTGCCTTTAGTTTTTGTAACATCACTTTGGACAAACCTATGGCCTTGTACGCCATTTAATGCTAATGCATATACACAAATACAGAGTGTGAAAATACCAATATCCTCAGTCTGACACTCACGAATATAATGTCCGACAGTGTACCGCACGTCATTGGCGAATAGAAACAGATCGTCAGTAAACAACGACGATAGGTCAGTCGTCTGTCAAGGTTCTCTATTGTCGGACTGGAATTAGTTATGATAATGTCAAGTCATTTTGATATTAAACCCTCAATAAATTAAGTAGGGCTGGTCACGAATAATAACCACCTTACATGGGCCAGTGTGAATTATCCGCGGTATATAGTATATGTCCAAATGTAGAGGTGTCACTTGAAAGTTTGCACCATATGCTATACATACAGAGAAACTAGTTAAAATTTATCCTTTGAATTTATAGATCATTACTTATTGACATCCTTTAAAAGAAGTACCAATAAAACACAAAGACACCATGGTAGCCTACTCTCGCGTCCAGTAAGTATGTTATTAGTATATAAGTGTGAAGATCCGGCTGATGTATGGAACATAGTATAAAGCGCACAGGGTGCAATCTGCTTCAGCAAACATCGGCACAGTCAACGTTGGGAAACAAATGCATACACGGGCATGCCTTTTGATGTATTTTCTTGCGCATGCACTACTTGATAGTATGAAGTTTATATAAAGAATAGTACCATGGAAAAGCAGTATGGGTTAATAATATCTGCCACAAATATTTTCATTTTTCAATGATATCTATTACAGTCAGTAATGTTGTATTATATGTCGAATGGACTGTGGGATGAATAAAATTATAAATGCCTATAAATGTAATATATTTATTAGGCTCTCATATAACCATATCAGATTCGGTTAGATTGTGGACTTGATCAGATGAAACCTTTTACACTAACACGCTAACATGGTAGTCTCTCGCTAATTATTGTATTACATTTAATTGTGTAAATATCTAAGTACTTATATACCATAATACCAAGGGGGTTCTAACCTATTTTGTGCACATTATCAGCCAGTCCGGCGTCATTTTTGAACTGCTGAAAACAAAACTCATTGCATTTAGATCGATGTTGATACCATCTATTACTGTGTAATGTGTATATATATATATACAGTTGGTGCCGTCAGGTCCAATTGTGTATGATAACATTACACGTGTGTGTGATCTTGGTATCATGCATTTATCAATGTCTGCGAATAATAATTTCACCAGATACTAATTTCATATTTGCAGCCACTTTAGAAAAATAAACTCTCCGTAAAACAGGAAATGGTCGCGTCTATATCCTTACCTATGCTTGTCCTTAGCGTATGTATTTTTAATCTTAAAATTCGCATAAAGAACTGAAAGTCTATTGGCAAAGAAAATCTTGTGGAGGCAGAACTGTTGCATACTTGCTGAAACTGATTACACCCAGTGTTTAACTGTCACAGGACGCGCATTTTCAGGACGGTTACATCTGTTATGTCTGAATTTAGCAATTCGGACTTTCCCATGCATAATGCTTCTATTTTTCAAATAAAGGCCTTTCTACAAACATAAGCCTTGACTCATCGCTCAGACGGATCAGATGAACCCCTATAGCAAAATAAGAAATTTTATTTAGTAAAGTTTAAAATCTGCTTTGTATGGAAATTTAACTATTTTTGTTGGGCAGATAATTAAGCCTAGCTAGGGCACTACCGGCAGTGCGGAGATTTTGACAATGCCCGCCCCCCCCCCCCACCGCCCCCCAAACCGTGTCTGCGTGACTACGGCATGTATACAAACTTCAGGCTTGACGTACTGGCTCCAAAATGGTACTGTCTACTTACGTCCAGACTACAATTTAGGCTACAGTTTACTTGCCCTTATATAAAGTCTGTATTATTTATATCAACTGTATATGTTTGTTCTTCTTACCATGCAATCTTTATCAAAATGCCAGTTTCAAGCCAACGGGCTCCTTTTCAATCTTGATTTGATTTTGAGATTAAAAATGAGACTGTTGGTTAAATAACACTTATACTGGAATAGCGTTTTTTGAATATTTGGATTGCAATATATGAGAAGACATATGCAGTTTACCATTTAAACTCTATATGAAGTAAACTTTGCATTTCCTTTGACATTAAAACATAGCATATCATTATAAACTCCTCCTGTATTTTAAACAAAACACACCCTAGCTGAGTCACGGCCTATTTGAAGAACAAAGACTGGGTGGAAGAAAGGATATTGAGTTTTAAAATACATTCAAGTGATACGAAATCAAAAAAAGTAAACAAAACATCGCACAGCTGTCCTGTTCAATGAAGATTGCGGTCGTCCGCTAGTGAATCACGTGACAAAGTTCAAGTCGCCAAGCAAATTGGGGAAGATTAGTCATCAAACCGCATGCTCATCACTGTGAAAGGGATAGCTCACATGCAAGTTTCCTGAATAGATATGATGATTATGCATATCATTTAGTTTTCAATATCCATTTTACCCACCGTTAGTATTTGGAAATAGACAGTGTAAAAATAGGTAGTGTGTTAAAATGTTAAACAGTTGAAATCCATATATAGATTTAGTATTGGAGTATTCTGGTAGAGCAATAGCAAATAAACAAAAGAAGCAAACTATACACACAAAATCATTATTTCAAACAAATAAACCTAGAAAATCCATGCCTGAATAATTTATATTTCTGTCCAACGCACGTGTACATTATGACCACATAAAATTACTCATCATTTTAACCTTTTCTGGTAATTGACAGAGACAGTGTTAAAATATATCCTTACAGCACTATTAGTATAATATGTTATTACAATAGACTATGTTATCACAATATGAATATCACTGTATGGAGCTAACCTGATAAAACGACACTTATCAAGTTGACCATGTTATGCTTTTGCACACACTCAATCCACCAGGCCTTCTACACACGGACATCACGGTGATTTTCAAGTAAACCTTAGTATTGCCAATGTCGCAGGACAGAATTGGCAGTCTCCTCAATGTCGTCCTGCATAATTAACCCACAGCTAATGAATAAAAAAAGTCTCCAACCCTTTGCAGTGCACATTCCACATTGGAAGGTTGGGGACAGTGTAATTAGAATCGATTATGTGCTACAGATACCATTGTCTTGTGCACTGATTGTGAGACTTCTTATAGTGGAGGCTCACTCATGGTCTCGTAAAATGGGGTGTGGGGGGTGTGTGTGTGTTTGGGGGTGTGGGGGGTGGGGGGTGGGGGGGATGCAGCTCTGGATACTCCACCAAAATATAATGTCATAAGCGACTTATATTTATTTCATAATGCTCAGTCATAATGTTATTATAGGGTGAATTATCAGGAGCACCCGACGACACATTTTTCTAAATATGTTTCAAATGCATTGGAATGCATCAAAATTCAGTTAAAAATTATTTACTAATAATTAATTAGTCAAATGAATTTAATAGTTAAAGATGTTCCTTCATTCCCAGTGAGCTAAGGATTTCAAAGTTTGCCAGCCAGGAGGACAAAAGTCTAATTTTCCCAGCTGGTAAAATCAGATGGAATTGAAGGCACCGTTTTCATAGCTGGCAAAAATTCGGATTTTGAAGGGAACAGCTTCTAGCCAGCTGGGAACATGTTATTTTGAAGGTAGAGCTTCTCATAGCTGGGAAGATGCGATTTAGAAGGTACAGCTTTTATACTTAAAGAAATGTTTTCTTAAAGGTACAGCTTTGTATAACGGGCAGCTTTTAAACAAATAGCACAGTTACTGAAGCTAGAACTTTATATTAGTTCCACATAAAAGTATACAAAGTATACAAAGAAACAAACGCCCACGGGCAATTAAATTGAATATTTTAAAATTTAGGGGATCCAATATCATGTGAGTTTTTGTTCTGTGCATATGTGAATGTGAATGTAAATTTGAATTTCAAGTGTTTTAATTCTTATATGGTCTCAATTTTGGGACACATTTGAAAATGATAATGATTTTGTGAATTTATCAATCATACATGTATTTATCTGTCGATTGTGAATATATCAATCATACAGATATTAATCTGTCTATAAATATCTATCAACTTCCATAAGTATTGCATTGTATTCATGAGGTCTGTGAGCAGGCATGTAAATAATGAATGATTAAAAACCATGCATTAAGTAAATGAAATGCAAACTTTTTTCAATCATTGTTACAGTGAAGATGAGCTGTACCTAAAAATTTGCCGTCCAAGCTGTACCTTCACAGTTGCCAGCTGAAGCTGGGGTCAGAAATTGAAATTTACCAGCTGGCATTCAAATGGTTGACCTGTTCCTTTTTTCTGCCAGCTGGATATGCAAATTTGAAAGTCCCAGCCAGATGGAAATGGCAAAGGAACAGCTTTTTGAAGGAACAGCTCGTTGGGTGCACCCGAATTATGACCCAAATATTTATTTGATGGAGAAGTTATGACCCAAGAGTATCATGGATGGCGCAAAAGGGTAGCCCTATCGGTGGCACGTCCATACCCATCCAACCTATTGAAGACCGCCCAGCTCCACCCACCCACGGCCTAACAGGCGAGCTCATAGTATTCAGCAAGGAACGGCATTGAGTGCTTAGGAAAAGGTCTTGTTTTACATGTACTACATTGCCCGTCGCTATTGAGAGAGCCACGGTCAACTACATGCAGTAATGCCTGTCAACACAGGGTGTAATATAAAGTTGTACTTTCAACAAGGCACAGTCATTTACAGTCTGATGGGGAGGGTGGGGGTACAAATTGAAGAGATCATTGCGCGCGCGTGTATGTGTGCGCGTGTGTGTGCGTGTGGGTGGGTGGGGTGTGTGTGTGCTGAGTGGGGTGGGTGAGTGGGTGGATGTGTGTGTGCGTGGGGGGGGGGGGGTCATACTTTTGGTTTTGAGGGAAAGAGAAAAAAGATTGCATGAATCTTGCAAAACAAAGTTAGGTTTTATTGACAAAATGCTATTCATTCCAAGTATATCATACTAATATCTACTTTGTTTATTACACCAACATTACTATTCATCATAATCAGACAACACGTCACATATGCTATTCTACAACAGGGCCGTAGCTACTTATGAGGAATTAATCTGAATCAGAGTTACACGCATTCCAAAAATCATGCTTATGAACTTCCATTTCTACAGCATGGATTGGTTGTGTGTATAATGAAAGGATAGAATTTTACGTGAACAGAAAGGCGAGTTAGTTTTAAGTGTAATATTTGATGAGAGCAGTTGATAAAGGGACTAGAATAGGATGCAATTCATTTCCGTGTCTTGAACATCAGTCAATATGGTACTACACAATAAAGTGAAATGTGCTGTAGGTAAAAAAAATCTCTTTACATTGTTTGATGTTTTGTTGATAAAACATAAATACTAAGGAACAGATATGACATCATCTTATCATTCATTTCCTATGTGATGCAAAATATATTAACCCAACTCCTTGAATTTTTAACGGATTATACATTTGTAATGTATTCATAGGGTTGTTTAAAGTTTTGAATAATAATGTCATTCTTTGAAAAGAACATATATTCTTGAAATATTCGCAAAGTAATTATGATCAGTTAAGCATTTGAGTGTTAAAGTTTGAACACGACAACGTCAAGTATGGAAATAAATCTAAATACGCTAAATGTGTTCAAATGCTCATCCTCTTGACATTTTCGTACATAAAACCATGTGTTAATCATTGGATACTACATTCTGTTGCTATATAGATGTCAAAAAGGCTTTTGACTCGGTTAATAGAAAATGCTTAATGGGAATTAATGGCAAAATATACCAAGCTCTAAATTCATTATACGACAATTACAGATGTACAGTTCGTATAAATAATATGTATACAGAACATTTTGATATCCCAAATGGACTAAAACAGGATTGTGTTGTTTCACCAACATTCTTCAAGATATATATAAACGATTTAGTTACTGATATCAACAATCATGAAGCTGGAATTACCATTGACAACAGAAATATCTCAATGCTTATGTTCGCGGATGATATAGTACTCTTAGCCCCAACAGAAGATAAATTACAGGAGATGTTAGACATTGTAAATAATTGGTGTAGTAAATGGAGATTAACACTGAATGGAACCAAAACTGAAATCATCCATTATCGTCACAAGTCAAAAGAAAGATCAGCTTTTCAATTTAAATGTGGAGAATTAAACCTACAGTACACCGACAAATATAAGTATTTAGGAGTACGGCTTCATGAACACTTAGACCTTTCAGTAACTGTTAAAGAAATATCAAAATCAGCAACACGTGCTCTAGAGAAAGTAATATCCATCTTTAAAAACACAGGCAATTCTTCTCACAAAATATTTATCAAACTGTTCAATACTGCAATCCTCCCTATAATAACTTATTCAGCTGGAATATGGGGACTGCATGAATTTGATAAAATGAATACAATCCTCAATAAGGCAGGACGATTTCTACTAGGGCTTACACCAAAGACACCAACTATTGCTACTCATGGAGAAATGGGCTGGAACAGCATAATATATCATACTAGAAAAGAAGTTATACGTTTATTCTGTCGACTACAAAATATGAGCGATAACCGTGTCACAAAAAAGTCTATTCATGGTCAAAGTTACAAAGCGGTAAAAACTGGACTTACAATATCAAGAGATTCTTGTTAAAACATAACTTAATGGAAATATATGAAAATATAATAGATAGCAGATATGCCTTAGAGATTAGTGAACCCATATTATTAAACATTGAGAGTGCTAAATGGCAACTGGCTCTGTGGAATGACAGAGGACAAGCAAACGGGTACAAGCTTAGAACGTACAGACGTTTCAAGACTAGCCTGCAGTCTGAAGCCTACCTTGACTACAACATACCACGTAATGAACGATCAGCTTTTATTAGATTGAGATGTGGAGTACTTCCCCTTGAAATTGAGACTGGACGATACAATGGGTTGTTATATGAGAATAGAACTTGTAAATTGTGTACTTTACATGTAGTAGAATCTGAATGCCATTTCCTTATAGACTGGCCTCTCTATGATGACATAAGAACTACAATTTTCAATACTGCAGTAGACATAGATGCCAACTTTTTAGAATTTGATAAAATAAGTAAGATGTGTTTTATTTTAAGCAATACACAGATTGCACCACAAGCTATCAGATGTGTACATAAAATGTTTAGCCGTAGGAAATTGTATATTACTAGATAAGTGACTTTTAGCTATGCAATGCATTGCCGGTTTATACACCCTCATACCAGGAAGGACAAAGACTGTCACGAAATATGAACTGGTATTTTAAAACCTAATATACTAGTCAAATTTTAGAACAATGTGTCAAAATAAGCCATTACATGGCTGGACGATATTCTTTTAATTTGATCAATTGTACAATTATACTATGTTTGAATATCTTTACGACACTTTAATAAAACTAACTAACTAACTAACTAACTAACTAACTAACTAACTAACTAACTAACTAACTAACTAACTAACTAAATACACGATTTGATAAGTAAGTATAAGTAACAGATAACTCTAACGAATGCCGTATATAGTTGAATGTGCAAAATGCTCATTAACAAAGTCTTGATATTTTGGGACACAAACTAAGGTGTTCATCATTGGAGACCTAAATTGTAAATACTAGATACACTACAAGTAAGTATTTTACTGGATTGAATTATTTCTATTGTTAGTATTCATAATTATAACTTCTAAGTGCAAACGGTATCCTTATTCATCATGTTTATACGAATTAAATTTCAATTGAATATAACGTTAGGAAATATCAACAAAAATGACTGTTTTTGTTTTATTGTATAGCAATATACGGTACAAAGGCCAAAGATGGCATACTTATTATAATGATACAATTCATAAATTAAACTAAAAGACACGTGAGACAGGCAGTATGATTATTTTTCATATCCAATGCTTATACTGAACACTTTCTGTTTCTGTCCTGTTGTGTCCTGTGCGTTATCTGTGTTGCCAGAGCTAGAATCCATCCAGGGATTGGCGCTGGAGGCAGAATCGGGTTGTTGCCATGAAGCAGCTGCACTCATGGTTTGCATGTTTGTTGAAGATACTGGCCACACATTGATGGATGGTGAGGGGTTGGTAGGTTGAGACCAAGGATTGGAAGATGGGGCAGGACTTGGTGTACTTGGGGCAGGGGTTGTGTCGGACCAGCTGCTGGAGGCAGGTGCGCTCCAGCTGCTGGATGACGCTGGCGGTGGCTGCACAGGTTTCCACGGATTCATAGAAGTTGCAGATGGTTGTGACATTGGTTGCCATGAATTGGTAGGAGCTTGCGTTGGTGTATTGGAGGAACCTTGTGTATTGCCTCCATTGGACCATGTGTTAGAGGCAGCTGGGGCACTGGCGCTATCACTCCAGCTGCTGGAGGAAGCTGTTTGCCATGGATTTGTAGGCATTTGCATTGGCGAGGGTGCTTGTTGGGACCATGAATTCATAGGACTTGCAGCTGGGGCACTTGTGACATTGATTGCCATGGATTTGTAGGTGTTTGTGTTGGTGGGTTTGAGGATCATTGGGTATTGGCTCCATTGGACCATGGTTGAGGCACCATGGATTCATAGGACTCCAGCTGCTGGTTGAAGCATTGTTTGCCATGGATTGGTAGGGGTTTGCATTGGTGTATTGGAGGAACCTTGGGTATTGCCTCCATTGGACCATGTGTTAGAGGCAGCTGGGGCACTGCCGCTATCACTCCAGCTGCTGGAGGAAGCTGTTTGCCATGGATTGGTAGGGGTTTGCATTGGTGTATTGGATGAACCTTGGGTATTGCCTCCATTGGACCATGTGTTAGAGGCAGCTGGGGCACTGCCGCTATCAGTCCAGCTGTTGGGGGAAGCTGGTTGCCATGGGTTTGTAGGCATTTGCATTGGCGAGGGTGCTGGTTGAGACCATGGATTCATAGGACTTGCAGCTGGTTGTGACATTGATTGCCATGGATTTGTAGGTGTTTGTGTTGGTGTGTTGGATGATCCTTGGGTATTGCCTCCATTGGACCATGTGTTAGAGGCAGCTGGGGGACTGCCGCTATCAGTCCAGCTGCTGGAGGAAGCTGTTTGCCATGGATTGGTAGGGGTTTGCATTGGTGTATTGGATGAACCTTGGGTATTGCCTCCATTGGACCATGTGTTAGAGGCAGCTGGGGCATTGCCTCCATCAGTCCAGCTGTTGGAGGAAGCTGTTTGCCATGAATTTGTAGGCATTTGCATTGGCGCGGGCGCTTGTTGGGACCATGGATTCATAGGACTTGCAACTGGTTGTGACATTGGTTGCCATGGATTTGTAGGTGCTGGCATTGTTGCTGGCTGCATGGGTTTCCATGGATTCGTAGGTGCAGGCTGTGGTGACTTCGTTTGCCATGGATTTGTAGGTGCTGGCATTGTTGCTGGCTGCATAGGTTTCCATGGATTCGTAGGTGCAGGCTGTGGTGACTTCGTTTGCCATGGGTTTGTAGGTGCTGGTGTTGGTGCTGCTGGCTGCATAGGTTTCCATGGATTCGTAGGTGCAGGCTGTGGTGACTTCGTTTGCCATGGGTTTGTAGGTGCTGGTGTTGGTGCTGCTGGCTGCATAGGTTTCCATGGATTCGTAGATGCAGGCTGTGGTGACTTCGTTTGCCATGGATTAGTAGGTGCTTGCGTTGGCGGTGGCTGCATAGGTTTCCATGGATTCATAGGTGCAGGTTGTGGTGATTTTGTTTGCCATGGATTTGTAGGTGTTTGCGTTGGTTGTGATGTCATTGGTTGCCATGGTTTCATAGATGCAGGTTGTGGTGAACTTGGTTGTTGCCATGGATTCATTGGTGCAGGTACTGGTGCTGGCATTGCCTGTGACCATGGATTTGATCCAGATGATATTGACATTGGTTGAGTTCCTGTTTTCTTGGGTAGCTGTATTACTAGGTCAATTCCTGCAAACGAAATGTATTCTGTCACTTGCAAAGTTTGTTTTCAATCCGCATTCATACAATCTGAACCGTGCATATTCAATCACTTTCTTAGAACTTTCAAAGGGCAAACTAGCCATTTTAAATCGCTTATATCTGGGTAATTCAAGGTCAAGTGTTATTAGATACACACACAAGACTCTAACAATGGTATTTACATTTCAACTGATGAAGGTTCTAGAGAATTGAAAATATTTTTGCAATTAGATAGGCCTATATAAATTATTGAAATAAAAGTAGAATTATATTTCTAAAAGCATTTGAAAACTCGATAACAGAAACATAGACACAAAATATTACGATGCTCTACCAACACATTTCCACAAATAATGCATATTCTTTCAATAAGAAAAAACTGTTATCCCGTATTACAGCAGTTTCAAACAGTTTTTGATCACAAAACGTAAGGACTTTCCTAGGATATACTCAGAATTTTAGGTTAGCCACAAGAATGTTACATGTAACATTGCTACACATTGTAGCGATGGAGTTCTCACGGAGTTGCAACAGAGGTCGCCATTCTGCCAACTATTGCATTTGTCATGTTTTAATTGTGGACAATTAAATTATATGCATCAAAATTACATTTGTCTGTACAGTTCATGATTCATGTAATATCAAGACATAATACTGTTATCTATAGTTTATAGGCTATTGTTTTAATGGATGATTTACAGTAGCCATGACATGCAGACTGCATTTATTTTTATTGTTTTACATGTACTCTCGCTCCGTGGACACTTCAAATGGGAAGTAAAAGCGATACCAGAGTATAATGGCTACATTCGGCCAAATCAACGGCGGATTTAAGTCCCATTTGGACTGATATTTTTCTATTTTTGCTGTGCTACTTTTTAAAAATTGATCAAAAATATGAAAATACCTACTGGTCCCCAAAAATTTTTATTTCGCATGTTTCGTTGCTGTAGTATAATAGTATCCTTTTCAAATATATCTGAAATTTATGATTGTTTAAAAAATCATTTTTTTAGCAATCAAAAAGTTTCTTTAACAATCATAAAAAATACATTTGAAAGGATACTATTAGTATTGAAACATGTATAATAAAAATCGTTTTTATCAATTTTAGAAAGTAACACAGCAGAAATAGAAAAAAAATCAAACCAAATGAGACCGTACGCTGTATAAATCACCAGACATTTATATAAATATAAGAACCCAATGCCTCATTCCGAGTTTACAATTATCCGGATGTAAATTAATCATTTCTGACAACTATACATTCCAATTGTAAATAGGGCATATTATAAACATAGTTGATACATGTTGGTGGTAAGTGCTATAGAAATTGTCGAACTCTTAGTATTGCATACGCACTACCATGAAAGATGTCGTAAGAAGTAAGACTTTAAAAGTATAGATAAATGCATTAGATCGCTCCAGAAAGACTGTGTTTGGCAAATAGTGGTTGAGTTGCTCCCTCCCCCCAGGACCCACACAGCTCTCACTGGCTGGGCGCTCACCTGACTTTCCCTCGGGTTTGCCCTTGGGCTTGGCGTCCGAGTCCCCATCATCATCACCGGTCTTGGGGATGGTCCTGGCGTGGGCACAGCACACCAAGCCCAGCACTAGCAGCAGCAGCAGCGCGGCCTTCATCCTCGCACGTGGCTAACAGGGAACACAGCAAAAGTATAAATAGTGTGGATAAATGATCAATAGAAAATTGTTAGTACACTACAAATCGCTATTGGGCGACTTGATTTGTATAGAGATACGTCACAATCAAGCAAATTTTTCTTTCATTTTTGTTTTATGATGTTATCAAGAAATGGGCACAGCTCAGTAATTTTTTATATATATTTTACACCAATTCAAGGATACGTAATTTCATGGCAGAGTATATAGGCAGAGTATATAGGGGGCTGGATTCGTGTCTGGAAGGTCATGGGTTTGAGTATCAGTTGAATATTAGGGTGGGCCAGATGCTGGGTGTTCATAGAACTCATTACTAATACATCAGCCAGTAGTCTGTGACACCATTGAACACGTAGACATGGTAAACTATAGAGTTGTACCCAGATGGTATTCGGAAATTCCACATACGCTATCTCAATCGAATTTTCTCACCCAAGGAAAACATAAGGTAAACAGGTTGTGTAGTTCATCAGGACGGACGATATACACTATAAAGGACTTCATTTTGTTTAGCGTGTTGTATTTTGATGGGAGTGTCATCATGTTGTGAAACCAGTTGTTTACATTAGATATTATTTGAATATGAAGATGATTTGGCTGCTACAGTTTATGATAGTTATGCAGGAAATGAATGTTCATATACAGGTTCTTGCAGCATCTATCCCGTTCTCATTTGAACTTGCACCCACAATATCCATATGTGCAATATACACTAGTAAAAATAAATTTTCTTTAGTAATGCCACGAAGGACAAACACAGAAATAGCACTACCGTCAACACTCACCGTGAACTGACTATCCTGAAGCGCACGCCGAAAAACTCCTCAGTAATCAGCGTTCTAACTCACAGCAGCGAGGTCGAAAAGAAGAGGACGCCCTCACAGGTAAAGCACAACAATCCAGACCGTCAACACTAGCCACGGATCCAGAGGGTCTCTAGTTTTATAGCTGTTCATGCCGCAGCCGTAATACGCCGTCATCAATTATAAGCGCTTTTAATTGCTGTTGCGTGTGTAAAAAGGTGGTGTTATAACGGGTTGTGCGCTGGGTGGCCCCGGGGCATTCGGGGACCAGCTAGACGGTACCACGGCAGCCGCGGCGGCTTGTGAGACTTTACTGGCATTGCTTTACGTGTTAAAAGCTAATATTGGCATACACACAATGTCAATACTGTATTTTTGCATAGATATTGGGTTCACTTGTTCATGTATAGATGAATTGCTTTTCATACATATTAAAAGCTCTAATCGTGGAAGTAGATAACACTATTTGGCATTACATTAAGGCCTCAATATGTTTGAAATCCCCCCTTTATAACATATCTTTTATATGCATATGTTTTAATTGAACGTGTACATTTAAATACAAATGAAATATTTACTATATGGCTGCACGTATCATGCCTTCTAAACTACATACCTTGCAACCTACTTCTCAAAAAGCAGCAACCGTCCTTTCTATACGGCCCCCGAGTGCGCACAAATGGACGGTATCACAGCCGCATATTCTCAGCATCGCCAGCGAATTCATCTTTGTTTTCTTGCTGCTGCGCGGACATCGTTGACAATGGGGCCCTCGAGTGATAAATCTCGTCGCCTGAACTCTTGCCTGCTCCTACCGAGGCATCGCCGACGGAATGCAGATTGTCTGAGAACGCCGAATCGTGATTTATTATGTGCGAGGTGCCGAGAGTTCAGTGGGTTAACTGTCGTCTGTTGTGTTGGAAAACAATATTGTCAGTTGTAACAGATGATATATTTGCATGATCCTAACGTTGATGACAGGGTGCACTCTGATCTCGAGCATATGGGTCTATCAACGGCGACTATGTACGGTTCTGCTTGCATGTGCGCTGCATATATGTTGGGCAGTGTTAGCAAATAAAAAGGTCAAATAATTTTTATTGCAGCATGTATCAAACTAATTCTAATTTATAATTCTGTGACACAGGTATCAAACTATATTGGCCCTAACCAAATATACTGCCACTAATGGTGGCCATCTTGGACTTTTAGAATGTGTATACAGCATCCCATAACTTAGTTCATGTTTCGTTGTCATCAAAGACACCGCTTAGATACCAGGTCTGTAGGTCTGTCATCCTATCAATCTTGGATTTGGAATACTGGGAATATAGCATCTTGTAACCTAATTCACTGGTTTCCTTTTATAGCACCAAACCATATGACTGGACACCAAATTTGGTGTTATGTGATACCAGTTTACAATAGTATGGAACCTTATCATATTTATGACCAGCCATGGTGGCCATCTTGGATTTCTCAAGACACCCAAGGCCGAGAGGGTAAGACCGCCGTGGAAATAAAATCTACAGAGAAGAAACCTGGACCAAGCAAAACCGGGTTAGGGTAAAAATTGGATTTTGGCATCCAGATTATATTGAATTATTCTTGATAAAAACTGTTAGACATATATTTGCAGCGAGTGTCGGTGGCTACGTTTCGCATGAAATGAAACAGGCCCATTTGCAAGACATTTCTGGAAGCCGTCAAAGCAAACTGGAGGGCCGCATGCGATCATCAGTATTGGCTCATGTGTTATGATTGAATACTGATTTCTGCATATGTTGCAGGATATGACATGATGGTCCGTGCACAATGCTTAAATCTAACATCACTGTAAACATCGTATGGAACATACAGATTAAAATTCAGGCCTTAATATATACACTGTACATGTACAACAGTATTGACCATGCCTGCAGTATGTGAGTATGTATTTATGTATCAAGACACCGTATAGCATCGGATAGCTGTGTAAGCAAAATGTATGTAAAAACCAGTGTCTATTTCGCCATGTATATGTAAATCAGACCTAGGCACATTGTTTCAATGTTGCAGAAATTTAAGCTCTGACCTCGAGGCGTTGACAAACCTATAATAAATAATCTGAGTGTCAGTTCCCCCTGGGGAAGTAGGTCAGCGGTGACCCGCGGTCACAGTAATAATAACACGTGGTTATGCTGCACTTAATATGGCATAAAGCTGTGTTTATGGACAATGTTATGATGGTGCTGCACATTGTAAATGTAAAACAAACTCCTCGCATAGTTTGCATACTCTGGTGGCTGTGATGTGGACAATTTACACGCGCGATGTGATAGCACAGGCCCCGGTTTCGTGACTACAAGAACATGACCCAGTTGTTAATACCTTAACAGGAAATTTCATCTCATCCAGGTTCAAGTCGTTTCACATCAAACGTACAGGCTATAGGACACCAGCTCGCCTGTACACACCGCGCACTAAACATGAGATGACTGATGAAGTGTAGGTGGTAAAAAGTTTAAAACCCAGTCTAACAGCCATGAATGGCGAGTTCCTGACAGGGTGAGATAGATCTAGCGAGATAGCGATAACGCGAGAGTGCGAGAGTTTACCAAGAGTTGTCGAGATCAAGAGAGCCGCTCGGCCACCATATGAAAGTTCTTTGTCAACTACTTCAACCATGTAAAGTGATAAGGGGCGGTGCAATATTTAACAGTCAAGGGGGACCGGTGCATTTCGGAAAACCTGTCTGAAAAAAGGTCTTGTCCCCCGCTGATGTGATGAAAAAAACTGATGTCCCATGACCTCTATTCATGAAAAAAGTTCGCGTTCCCTCCCACGAATATTCGCATGATTAATTTGTACCGATTCGCTCACGTCGAGGTGGGATTTCAGCAGTTGAAAAAAGTACATGTCCCATGCCCAAGGAGAATGTAAAATCGTCCGGTCCCCCTACTTTACATCTTTAAAAAAGTACCTGTCCCCCTACCAAATGCACTGGTCCTCCCTCCCTGGTAAATAATGCACCGTCCCCAAAGTAATGTGAATACTACGATTGAAATACATGTCTACACGATTGCGTGATATATGGTGTGTGTAATATGTAGGTTGTAGTGTAATATGAACACACATCTATAGATGCCGTTAAAAAGTGAGCGTGGTCTACAAATGCGTGTCAGACTCTTGGCTGCGGCATCTTCTAAGGGATGATTTTGTAAAACGTGATTTGTGAAGAGTTTGACACATTCCTAACAAACCATGATGGTGTAAAGTAAACTCGTGTGCGTGCTCACTTATTCACATGATCACTGCCTTGACTCATCATAGTCAGGTGCAGATAAGTTCAATGCATTGTAAAATAAAACACAAAACACCAATATGCAAATCAAGCTTTTATTAAAACAAAAAAAACCCGGACGGATTTATTGAAGAAACACTGACGACATTACACAGGAGGCTATTAGTTGTGTTTATCCTGATGAGTAGCAATCAATAGTTTCAAATTTCTCAAAGTCAGTACATCTCTAAAATCACAAACATGATGTATTTGCAGTTGAATCTTTAATTAGTGTCTATCATAAGGCTTATGCATCTTTTTCAATTCACAAGATGACAACGTAATTTGTAGACTCCTTGCTTCATCTTGAAGCTATGAAAATCACTCAAAATGCCAGCAAAGATAAAACAGTAGAGTACTCATCATACTAGTCGTATGTGTCTTAACAAGATGCCTATTTACAAAATACACAACACGCCTCCTCATTGTGTCGTTTACAAAGTGTAGATTCATATCAACAGTCGTTCTCGTCAAAGACAATGATGAATGTAAATTACGAAATGGCCGTGATGATTATGGGGCTATGATGTTACACACAAGCCAATGAGTGTTGGGACTGGGGCGCATGTTCATATGCCCGCGGAACCCACGCACCTGTCACAAGCCATGGGTACCACATTGTCCAGAATAGGTTGCACCTGATGAAGACTTCGGTCAAACTATTGTTATATTTATATTGTATTATGCCTGCACTGCCAGCTCACGTATCATAATAGTCAGACTGTACACTGTAAAAACCGTATTATTATTAAAGACATTATATCATACGACTCGCACTGAAGACAATACAAAGTGTTTTAGTTTAACTCTCATTATTGGCGTGCTTTGCTCAAGTTGTTTAAGGAATATGCTGACATACACCTGCAAGTCCCCGTGTTACCTTTGTCCTGGAGATGTGCCGCCACATGGCTTTATAATATCATGGTAAAATACAATGTAGCTTCAATTCATTACACTAAGGGTTTGATTATTGCAACTTTATAATGTTAATTTGACGTACAGTGAATAACAAAAAAGTCACAATCACCAAATCCCTTCACTGGAGCAATAAAATGGATTGAGAATATGTACATGCGGGGAAAAAACAACCAGAATTAATTAATACACATCTAAAATCACATAGGAGTGTACAGGTTTACTAGAAATTTATCCATGGAAACGTATATTACAAAATATAATTAGTGCAATTAGCGCTATTTTATTATTGCAGCATCAGCATTATGGTTGGATAATTAGGAAACTTTATACATGTAGTTATTGTGAAACACAAATTCAAGAAAATGCACCAATACCATTTGTTTCCTTCGTCAGTAGGATTAATAGACACTTAGATTAATTTGTGTCTCATTTTTCCAAGCCAGCACATGACTTCATTTTCCAAGAAAATACCTTGTACAGGAATAATTAGAGAGGTTTACAATACCACAAATGAGACACACAGCATGAACTGTTTGCATTATGTCTGGAACAACATTATTGCAGAGCTAAATAGTTACAATAAGGGGGTAGCATAACCATACACACTTTAACATCCAAGGGTACCCTTTGAAAAGTAACTATAATTTTTTAGAGGCTATCTTTTCTTGGAATATACCAACACTTAAAAACTCGAAATAGTTTCACTAAAATTTGAGTTTTCAACTGCAGTTACGTATGACGGTGATTAAAATCCGTATTGTTTTTTTTTCTCCAAATAACATATCAATAATCCGTGATTATACTGAGCACATTATCCTTTGATAAGATGCAATGTGCATACCTTTGTGTATACCCCCAACGTCGCTCTTTATATGGCAGAAGCTAAAGTATAAAATGTCACAATAAAACCGCTAACGACAACACCATCAGCAATTATCTTGACACTCTAAAGGTTTCAAGACAATAGAGACCAACGTATTGTTTGATTGTGGGCTTTGAAAGTGCATGTTGCTGAATGGGATATAAATAAGCGTGAGCGGG
This sequence comes from Streblospio benedicti, assembly GCA_019095985.1. Taxonomy (NCBI): domain Eukaryota; kingdom Metazoa; phylum Annelida; class Polychaeta; order Spionida; family Spionidae; genus Streblospio; species Streblospio benedicti. The sequence goes on along the minus strand of CM032665.1, from coordinate 6,844,053 downwards.
AACGTGATGCAGGATTAGCATGATTATTAGTAATGATAACAATAGTAACCGTCTAACATTTTCATAATGACGGTTTGAGAGTTAAAGTAAAATAGCAATATGGATTGGGTAAATATCTTAATGACGTAAAACATTACCATTAGAATATTCACACACTATGCCAATCGGCTATGGGTAATGGTCATACAACTATACTAACACACTATACGATTAAATCACAGCTGTAGATAGTAAGGCTATCATCATAATAGCAAGTACCGTATTCCCTGGCATAAAAGCACACTTACACCTACATACCATGTGCCTTTGTGCACGGCAATGGGGTATGTTGATTGTCTTGCTTCTTATTGCTTCATTACATGATTATTCTGCACTTAAGGTCAACGAGTTCATTGTACTAATTACCAACACACATACACATATATAGAATATAAAGCATATGTACATTGTCAAAATATACCCCCAGGTCTTCTTGAATGAGTAAGGTTATCACACTGCTTTCAACTAATGCAATTATACACACCATATCACGTTTCAACGTGAAGAAAGAACATTATTAAACATGATATCACGGAGTTAGCAAGAACTAGCTCTTATGAAACCTAATAACATCATTCTCATGTTAAAATGAAAGCTGAACAAGACCTATGCCAATGCTCTTGGGCTGTGTATAATTAAAAGATTAGTTAACCATAACATATCATGTTTTTATACATGGGCCGTCTTACTAACAATCAATTATAATAAACACCAATAATGAATTCTGGTATAGATCAACCACCTCTAAACAATTCTTCTATTTATTTCTTGGTGTTTCTAAGCATTACATTAATCACACTCTCTACAAAATGAGAACATTACTAGCATCTCATTACTATATTTTTATAGCATCTCATAACCTCCCACCCCCCTGAAAAATATCTCAATTTAATTTTGTTTTACATCATCAACCTCTGCTTTATCAGCATGGCCTTGAGTACGTCCCCGCTGCCCCTCTACCACGCCCTTGTGAGGACCAGGGCGGAGGCTGCAAGTGCGAGGAGGGCGCTCAGTGCCGCTGGCCCGCTGCAGGGTGGTGCCGCGCCCACCATGGTGCCACCGTCCAGGCGCAGGGACACCCAGGGGTCGTAACGCGCAGACTTGGTGAACCTTGGCAGTCTGGAAGCAAATCATTGAATACTTTACACACACACATCTGGACTATTTCCCTCGTAACTACAGTAGAAACTCGCTATTTCAAAACTGTAGATATAATGTCAGTGAAATATTTGTGATAACTAATTGCTATGTGCTTATATAATGCGCTTGAGGGGGGCATGAAACTAGCATCGAGATAACTAAACGGTAGTAAATTTAAGATGAGCAACAAAAAGATTTTAACGAGGTTCTAACGTAATTACTGTATATCGCATGCAATAGTAGTCACCTGCATACGTGTGGCATGAATAGCATCTCAAGAGACATACGTGCAAGCTTTTCGGATGACAGGTATGATAGCGTTAGCAAAGATAGCTCGATCCAACACCTTGACAATGTAATAACAAGCCCGCAATAAATGAGGACATCACATAATGGCGGGAAAAAAACAAGGACATCAAATGAAACAACATAATGCCAATGCCTGAGCGATGACAGGGCACTTCAGCACGTTGATGTACAAACACGTGAAAGGCTTTTACCTGTGGCGCGCATTTTATCTCACGAACCACACTAATCACCCCATGAGCAAGGCCACGCTGACTGTTAGACCGAGGCTTAGCTTTGTATGGAAGTAATCACATTTGGCGGTTGCCATTTGAGTGGCCTTGTTACGGAAAAAAGAGCTGTGGAAGGGAGCGTCTTTTATTCCATTTTATTTATTAAGATATAAACAGCTAGTGGTAGTAATGTAGTTATGTAAATGTGCATACTTACAGTCACAATTCACGGTTTGTCCTGCTCTAGATAGTGACTTTACATCCACACCATATTGACATACTTGTCTCACTATATCTTTCTCAACTCCCCGGGGTTCACCCAGCAGTATTTAGTTATAGAAATCGAAGTTTTCATCTATTTTGGCGATGAGTTTGCTCAATGCCCACCATCAGATCCAACTCATGACCTTCTGCAGACAAAGGGTAAGCATGCACAAAAGCGAGGGTGTTTACCTGAATGTGAACGTGGCGCTGTGGTCCGCTGTGGCTCGCTCCATGGTGGTGTTGGTCAGGTCGTGGAACGTGGACTCGTCGCTGTCGCTGATGTGCTCCAACTGGTGACAGACACACGCTTTATATAGCATTGGTTGTTTTTGTTCATGACAAATGTCGCATTTGTACACACAGTTATTTTGTCTGAATGACATCAAAGCCATTCGGGTTTAATTAATAGGCACATGTGAGAACTGGCGTCGAACCGGGATAACCTACACAGTGTCGCATTTATACAAAACAGGTTTAAGTGTAACGGTGTACGGGCATTTGACTTTGCTTCTGAGATATAGTTTAAAATGTATGAAATGGAGTAAGACGCAACCTAGTTTGCAATACTGGTAATTATGAAGAAAAAGAAAAGAAGAAAAACATGAAGAAGAAAAAAAAAGAAGAAGAAAAAAGAAAAATATGGAAAAGAAAAAGACGACGACGACGATAAGACGACGATAAAAACAAGAACAGGAACAGGAACAAGAAAACGAAGAACAAGAACAAGAGGAACAACAAGAGCAAGAAGAGCAAGAGCAAGAAGAACAAGAACAAGAAGAACAAGAGCAAGAAGAACAAGAACAAGAAGAACAAGAAGAACAAGGAAGGAAGATGAAGAAAAAGAAGCACAGACGCAGCATCAGTTTATGTCAAAATGTCCTCCCGCGTCCTCCACAAGGACCCGTGTGTCCCATAATCTGCAGTCACGCCACCGCGGCATCCACTCGCCATTTTAAGCCAAACGCCATCGATCCGTACGGCTCACGCAGGTAAATTGACTGATGCAGACAGCGCTATGCATTCAGCAGGGCTTGGAACGGCTATGATATTCATCGGTGATTGAGCGGGAATGTATGAAACATGAGAGATCTGGTGCAGGCACGAATGGTCTGCGTGTGGTGAGAGGTTATTTTTTGGTACCTTATTTCCCTCATCTCTAGATTTTTAGCATTTTCCCCCGGCCCCAAAATTTTAAGCCCCCCCCCCCCCACATCCCATTTCATTTCTCCTATCGACCCCCCCTTACCCCCAAACCTGGATCTGTCAGTAAATGGCTGACGTCATTTGGTTAATGGGCGTGATCACGTGAGCTGTCACCGCCTGTCATCACCGTGTGTACGCGTCACCATGGTGATATTGACTGCGGGCGGTGGCGTGTTGTTACGTTACCATCATCACGCGTCCGCAGCCAACATAGTGGTGTTAAAAATGTGCGCAGTTAAAAAGTGCGCAGTTAATTAGTAGAACCTTAGTCATCGAGATGTTGGTTATCTCGATTTTTCTGCTATCTCGAAGTTAGTGGCTGTTCCCTACTACTACATTATGGTTATCTCGACTGCTGGTTATCTCAAACATTTTACTGTTATCAATATGTATATAATGGATTTAATTCGAGATAAAGAGTTTCTACTGTCGGTCTAGTAAATTCGTGTATAGCCACGTTTATCATTTCCTTCTCACCTTGTTTGTATATAAAAAACATTATGATTTGATAGACACGAGCAAGGTCTGGTGATCATGAACTTGAATTTGAAGGGACTAAAACTGACACTATTATTATAACTAGACCAGAAGTGTTCAAAGAACACGGCATCGCTAGAACAGTGATACACTGAAACGATGTATACGTTACTGTTAATCAAGTTCAACTGTTAAAAGTTAACTAAAATGTTATAGAAATCTTGATTAAAAGTACACAATAATTATTGTGTAATCAGCCACAAATAATATTATAGTGTGATTGTACTATTACGCATGTGTGTGCTGAATAAATATTGATTTCATAATGCATATTGATTTTATTAATTTGCATCAGGCATATATATTGATTTTATCATGTTGGCTAAAATGAATAGAAAAATGTCATAAATGGCCCTATAGAAAGCACATTTTAATTGGCAAAGTGCCCAAAATTGAATCACTTCGGTGACGCCTCATACCTCATAGTTGTGTAAAGTTTGAATGAAATAGGCTCATCAGTAAACCCTCTAGCTTTTCCAGAGACATACATACTGACATACAAACAAAGTGATCACAAGGCTTTCGCTTCCGCTCCTGAAGCGACGCAATAACATGTCTTACATGCACGCACATGAAACTACACCGAACTCTCAGCTAAGATAAACAACTGCAGTGCTAGTAATAACACTTGCATCACAATCACCCTCGAAAATTATTTGTTCGTGTCATCATTGTCATCTACATGTACTGTCATGTACATCTTCCCCTGAGAAGGTAGTCATATACAATTGATAGATGATGTTGTTGTTGTTGTTTCTGTGACAATTAAATGATTGATATACCATTGTTTATATGACTGATATATCACTCTTTATATGAATTATATACCATTGTTTAGGGACGGTGCAATATTTAACAGGCGGGGGGACCGGTGGTTATCGAAAAACTTGTCTGAAAAAAGGTCTTGTCCCCTGCTGATGTGATGAAAAAAAAACCTGATGTCCCATGATCTCTATTCATAAAAAAAGTCCGCGTCCCCTCCCATGAATATTCGCGTGATTAATTTGTACCGATTCGCTTACGTCGAGGTGGGATTTCAGCAGCTGAAAACAAGTACATGTCCCATGCCCAACGAGAATGAAAAATCATCCGGTCCCCCTACTTTGCACCTTGAAAAAAAGTACCTGTCCCCCTACCAAATGCACCGGTCCCCCTTCCTGGTAAATATTGCACCGTCCCTTATATGACTGATATACCATTAAACAACTTTCTAGTCTGTAGCTTATTCTATATTAAGTCTATATTAGGCGAGATGGGTAGTTATTCGGCTCAGTGGCCATCTAATGCAGCAAAACAACCAGTTGATGGGGGCACATCTTTATAATTCCCAGTGCACATATACACATTGTAAGTATATCAACATATGCCCATTGCACATTGTAAATAAGATCATGACTGTTTCATGCCATAATGATTTGACATCGCAGCACGTATTGCATCATTTCGATAAACTAACCCAGCTGTGTCCAAGGTTCGTTCACTTTCACTCAGCGGTTTTATTTTTTACGTGTACTCACAAATAGTCGTTCGCGTGGGATGCTGAAATTAGCACAGCAGACGCGACACAATCATGACAATGAATCACAGGTAAAACAGTGTGTTAACAAATCGTCACGAACTCCACGAAATGTCAATACTACTACGCTACTTTCGAGTACGCAGAAACCATGTAAGGTTTGTCAGGAAAATGGCTTGGAAATGATGTTTGGTTGTGTTTGGAGGTTGCCACGTTCAGTTCTGAGTCTCTTCTGGGCATGGTTAATTCTCAACGATGACTGTCATGACTGAGCGCTCTGAATTATACAACCTTTCCACAGCACATAGCATTATCATGGAGGGTCTACTCAACTTTCTACTCTACTTTCAAAAGCATCTCCCAAAAAACCAACTGCACACAGTTTATTATGATATGCCTATTCAAATACAATGGCTATGTCCTGGACCTGCTGGGTTTACGAGTACACGTGTTTTGTTCGTATTTTATGCAATTCTATGTCATCACCACTTGGGGATATCCCAGATCTGCCACTGACAAGTTACTAGCAATATAGGAATCACCATATAGGTTTACCACTAGTTTTTGTAGTTTTTTTGCACATTATGAGTAATATTTCATACTCACAGACGCCAACACCAAGTTAATGACTGTCTTGTTGGTGCTCTTCGTGAGCTACAAACCACATTTAAATGACAGCGCCGGTTCTGTGCTATCAAGGCTAAACACACGTGTTTTGCACAGGTCTGACTTTGCACTTACGGACGCATTTCTAATTAAATCAACAACCTTGACAATTCGATCATAGACCCTATGTGAAAGTATCCCATTTACGTGTGACATTGGACTTTCAGTATTGGCAATTACCAACAGTAAAATGTCTATTGTACCCCATATAATAGTAAGATTTATTTTTGAAATCGTGCCATGTACAACACTACTGTATCTATTATGGCGTAGACAAGCCTCTTTCAAATGCATGGGGGAGTGGTTCTGGTATAGGTGGTATTCTCAATCATGTGCTATATGACTAATATTAGAGCCAACAAAACCTGATGCTATTGCATAGACAGTATAGACACCCAAACAACTTTACTGTCTCTCCTTTCCGCAATTTCCTCTTTTTCATATCACAATTTCATCTCTTCCTTAAATTACATATTACGGAATAAATCTTTACCTAGATAACATTTCTAGCGCACATACATGTATATATATCTTGGAATAAAACTGCAGGAGACGGTGTTACGGCTAGATTAGTTTTAATAAACTTGATACAATTCTAAAATTTCAGCTTCATTATAATTCAAAAAGTACAACTAGGAATTAATTGTTGGCTGAAACCATTTAAACTTTCAGCTAATTTTCGTCATGTCTTTTCCAGACACAAGACGGCAGGATGGCTCCCGGATGTGACACAGGGAAGTAGGTCAGAGGTCAATGCCGCCATCTTGTGTGACGTTGTTCTGTCCTGAATACAACTGTGTCACATGACTTGCTAGCTGTCAGTTTCTACGTTAATGGCAGATCCGGACCTCCTTCTGACCACATCCAAATCCTCTGTGTCTGTTTGGTCGCACCATTCTTTTCAGGAACTCTGTGATCTACCAATGTATGCGTACTTAATGCTTCGCAATTATTAATCATCACGATTATAATAATAGAAATCCAGCTACCCATCCAGCAAATATACTTTACCTTAAGTTGAATATGCTATTTGGTTTAATCAATAATTTCAAGTTTAATTAGGTTGAAATTAAATCGAGATTAGGGATTTAGGTTAAAAACCTAGCTACAGGTATGATTAATATTCAGAGAAAAGTGGTAAAAATACACGTGTTTACAGATAACATGAGACTTTTGTGTGTTATCCTCTGTCTCCTGTACAAGTGCTATGGGAACTGAACATTTTTTTTAATGAATGAGTGTAGCGTAAGTGTAATGTTGACTATTGAATAAACATTGGTAAGCTATAAACGTCTGTTTATACTGACATCCTCATATATTTAGGAGTTATTATTCATTATTTAATAGTTTGGCTTGACTGTCTATCATTAAATTCACAAGAACAAAGTAGTTGAAATAACCACTCGATCAAACATCGTATTTTTCTTGGAATAAACCTGGTACGATGATATCTGATGGACCTTCTTTAACGAGGCTATGGACAGCTCGCCGGCCCTGTTCTAGTTGATACTAGCAAGGGCTGGCCGATTTCAAACTTCACGGTCTCATTGGCAGTTACTTTTTTAGGACGGCCATATGTAGATCGTATAAGTATTGAGCACTTTTTGACAGTGTCTGGAATGTTTCGTGGTTGTCAATGTCGTACAGAAAAGGAACCCCTAATAGAACATGCAGCCAGTCTCCATTATATAGCGGAAAATGAAGGAAGTTTCTAACCCTGCTTATAATCACAAAGATAAATACTGAGTCATGAGCACCCGTCTGGCAACAACAGTGCTAAATATTTGATGCTTATTGATTGGGAAATGTAGCAATGTTTGAGGTATTGATCGATGTGTGCAAACTGTCTGTCTATAATCAGAAACTAGGGGGTAATGACAGAGCTCCACGTTGTGTTTTCAGCTCAAGCCTCATGTTACCACGCACATACTTTCCTTCTTTTCAAAAAGTTAACTGTGTTTAACAGAAACTTCCGTCTTTCTAAAATACACCCTCGTCATCATGATAGATGTATATCAGTATGAGATACTAATATATGACAGCTTTTTTCAAAAGCCAGCAATTCAACTACTTACATGCTTTTAAACTTGTATGGCCCATTTTTTTACCTATGCCATCACTCACATCCCACATTTGCAAATAAACAAGTCACATTGCTGTCATTAACTAAGATTATGGAATCAAAAGAACCTTACACCTCGACAAAGGCATAGCTGAAGACATCATATCAATATTGGGAATGCGAGAAAACAATTGCTTGTGTTTAGAGTAAGCTGTGTTGTGTATGATGAGATCAATACTTTCTGCCTTTGTAGCCGGATCCCCATAATTATGCATGCAAAATTCATGGTATCGAAATAGAGGCTAAGCGAGGTTGTAAGATACCCGTTTCACAAAACATTGTGTATATTAAACATTTTAAGATGGTATTATTGTGGTCTATAGTCATAATTACGCAACCGTGACACACGCAGAAATTTTCCCATACTTCTCTATTTTGGGGATAACATTTCTAAGAGCGAATGCACCTGAAACACCGGAGTTTCTTGGTCGGTTTCTGTACAAAATGCCGCTAACCTCGCTAAGCCTCGTGTTCGAGTATATTATGAATATTTATGAGCATCTCATTAAAATCCGTCTATTGGACCCGCCGTTTACCCTGCCTACTGACAGGTGCATTCTACGGCCATTCCACTATCCGGCTGCAATGAAGTCCTCACCAAAGGTGACAAACCAGGGGGTAATATATACTGCTTTTTTTTTACCACAATACAAGTTTATTAAAACACAAAATTCCATAATGCAAAACATGAAAGCCATGTAAAATGTACGAGAAAGCTTTTACAAAATATTTGATTAATTTTAAATTGATGTATGCAACAATCAATTTGATTAGGTTAAGCCCTAGTTTGACATTCACTAATGTTAATTTACTCATATAATATGCTAGGAGATTGGCAGAGCATGTACATGGACACATTGGAAAAGATTATTCTTTTCCTAAACATAATACGCCGGTGTGCATTACACATGACAACCAAACAAGAACTACAAGACCCTGTCTGATTTAACTTCTGTTATTGGAAATGTCTGAAATTTAGTGCTGCTGTTGATTAAGGAGCTACTCATACACGTTAGGTATACCAAGCACTCACAAATGACGTCACTCGGCAAGGGGAAGGGGGGGGTACAGCGAAAGATGACGAAAGGTGACGGGGGGGTCTAACGCTTGGGTGATGTCACCTTTTGGAAAAAAGGAAGAAAAAAAAAGTAGTTATTTAACAGTATCTGAAATTACTTTCTGACGTTTTAAGTGAGTTGTTATATATCTACTAGCTGCAATCACATTGCTATGTTTGCTTTATATACTAAACACATTTGTAAAATTATTTCTAAAGTATGGACATTTATATCTAAATGTATTTACATAACGGCACAGTTAAATCAATTTTAAATGTCATCGAGAAACCATGTTGCGCGCGCAGGGGGGGGGGTTGAGGCAAAGATGACGTCACTTATCAGGAGGGGAGGGGTGCTGAAAGGATGACGAAAGGTGACGGGGGGGGGGGTCAAAAAAGGCAAAAAATGAGGTGACGTCATTTGTGAACGATCCCTTAGAAATATATATTTGTCATAACATTTTGATTGTTGAACATCATCGACAACTCTATCAATTTTTAGAGTGTGCAATATATAACAATTCTCTGTTAGGTGAAAAAAAAAGAAAAATTGAAAATATCTCAAGGCTATATAGCGCGTGGTAATTTTCAACTTGCACGACTTATAATTTTATTTTTGCAATGATTATTTCAATTGCGCACAAAAAGCATAATATCTAAATCAAATAAGCCACAATCACACGCAAATATATGGGGTTGCTTTTTTCTCTCAGTATCTAAAACAGGAAATTAAAATCTAAACATATGTAACAGTTTATATGGGTGGTCGTGAAGGAAATTGCGAATGTTCACACAATGCATGTTGAATACCCATATTGTCAAGTGTTGAATTATCATGCATTAAAGGTTGAACAAATTATGTAATCATTGCCGTCGTCCCATCACCGAGTGTGATTAGGTGAAAGTTGATTTTTTTCTGCTTCAGATTTCAATTGAAATAATAATCGTCGATACTGTGTTACACCCACGTCGACAATCCGCTAAGATGAGTACCTGATCGCGACGACCGAGGCAGCGATGAGCCTAATTAGTCCAATTAAGGTGAACAGAAAAGTGAATGACGTCAAAGTTATTAATACGCACACAGTTTTCGCATATTTGCCCTTGAAATTATCAGCATACCGGTCATCATGGCGATTCATGCGTCTATTCAACGGTTAAATTCGTTTTAGTCTAGCTGAGAGTTCCTGTTGTAACGAGTTTTACATTGTTTGCCTGCGATAATGGATTCGGTGGTGATGTTACAAACCAGGTGGCTATTACAACTATTCTTTTATGAGTCACGATACTATATTTTAGCATACTTCTCAAATCCAACATCCACAGCAGCGGACCTTTCCCGCAAATGAAACTACCAACCCCAGCATTGTATATATTTATAAACTAGTCACAGAAGGATGTGTGGAAACTGATGACAAAAATACTGTATGCAGTGGTACCCCAAAACTCCTATCTCACGTATGAAAGGATGGAAAAAGCAATAACAGGTTCTGTCCTGTAAAAGTGAAAATAGAAACAATATGATTTAGGAATGTGAGAGCAGACGAGAATACCAGTTCCCCGTATGTCAACACAGGAAACGAGTGGATAATTTGCTGATGTAGCACTTGTGGGGTCTCACCTTGTGCGAGTAGAGGAAGGCGTCGCCGCTGCCGAGGTCGCAGCTGGCCGGCTGGCCGGGGCTGGTGACGGGCTGAGCCGCGGCTGTGGTGGACGTGACACGCACCATCACCTCCAGCATGGCGCCGTGGTCACCAGGCTGAAGACACGAGCTGGCGGTCAGTGTGTGTGTGGGGGGGGGTTATGGGGGGGGAGCACATGTGGGTAGATAGGAGGTATAGGCCATGGTCAACGGCTTGCCTTGCCAGACAGGACGCAAGCAAATTTAAGCAGCTGGTTTTGGTGCATGTGATATAATCTTCGTAAGTTGCCTATGATATAAAAATGACAAAGGGGAAAACCCCACCTCACTAAACAATTCAATCATGTTTAGCCCAAGGACAGTGAATGTAGAAAATGAAATGCAGCTACACGGGACAGACACGTCATGATTACTATATGACCAGTCTTCGATTTTTTTTACATAGATGTTATCCTCGCTAAGCGCTTTGATCCATATATATGTATATCATGTTACCATAAAAAAGTAGGATAAACTGCGTTTTATAAAAAAAAAACAGGTTATAATGATAATTGGGGTTGTGCTGAGCACAGACCTGGCCGGCAGTGTTGGCGGGGCAGTTGTTTTTCGTCTGTGTGCACCACGTCCAGCCGGCCACCTCCACCGTGAACTTCATCTGCAAGCACACCACGAGTGGTTGGTGGTATTGTATTTATTGTTTGCCTTTCTATAAGAAAAGAATATATGTAATATAGTATAAATACAATTCACATACATTCAAAGTAGTTAATTAAAGAGAATGGCACATGAACGAAACGAGGATAAAGTAAGTAATTAAGGTATTTTAATGAAATACGACTTATACTATATGCATTTATAGTGTTATTTTACACTGAAATATATAATTCCTTATAAGATAGCAATGCTCTAATTACTTTCTGTTTTGCTGTCTTTTCTCTAATAACTCCGGGTAGCTATAAACGTTCGAGTTTAGCAATGGTTTGACAAGAAACATAAAAATGAAATGAAAAAGAATTCATATTACGTCTAGCCAATAGCATTTGTTACACTTAAAATAGTGTTATATCTATTGCAATTAGCCAAATGGAATGAGCATGAAGGTTGTATTAATTATCTGGTGAGTATTTGCTGATCTTCCAAATTACAACATGATATGATAATTTCACATCAGTGGGTGTGTGCTAATTCGCGACCCTAGGAACTAATTACAGGACAGCACCCGTTATTGCAATTTTCATCAGGGAGCGAGTGCTCCGAAATTTAAATAAAATAAAATAAGAATAAAAGTTCAGAATTTGAATATACGTGCATATATAAAGAACAAAAACGTGTTTTTATGGAGATTTTTACAAGTGCCTCAGCACTTCTGGGTACTTAGACATGACTTTGTGCAATTGGCATCCTCGCGTGTGTTGAAACATGCAAATGTACAGTAAAATATTCATAAAAATACATTTTGGCGTCAGGCCAGGAAAGATTTCCATGTTTGAAGCAATACTTTATTAATATATTTTGTTGTGGTGGTGAGTGGGAGTGTGTTCCACCCAGCGTGGGTATAGAGACTGATACTATCGCTGTTGTGTCAAGAAAACAGTATTTCATATAGCTTAGAATTTACGTTGTTCATGAAATTAATTTAACCCTAACTGCACAAAGCCTTTGCAATAAGGGTGGGCCCACACTGCTATGATTTGATTTGATTTTTTACGATAAACATATATGAATATGCACTCATCAAAGTACAGCATATAGTCAAGCTGACTTTGAATATGTGCATGTAAGAGGGTGAAGCGTGCGTGCGTGGGTACGTTACCATGCCGGGTTTGATGGTGGTCGTCTCTCCGTCCAAAGTCACGTTGCCCGCCTTGGTAGGCACGTACACAATCATCTTCAGCTGAAACGCGATTGATAATGTTGATGAGGTATGTCCAGCGACAGAAACAGTAACAGAAAGAGACCTGCTCGTACAGATATATCAAATTTATACATAATGCACATAATGAACACGTATTCAGTTGGATTTTATTGGCTAATACTATCCTGCTCGGACAATACATAGTCATACTGAAATCACATGGAAATAAAATAAGCTTTATTTCAAGCGGTGTGAATTTTAAATCCAAATGAAGCCCCTCACCACATTGATGAAATACCAGTGGGCGATACATATTTATAAAAAAAACATATTTTTGTTTAAGAGCAGAATTAACCCTGAAATGAGAATAGAATATTCGTGATATGATTTTATTTCAATACTAAACTAAAAATAGGTTTATCCAAAAGTGAGAACTGACTCATTTATTGTTTAAAAAATTCAAGGCCTACGTGATACATTACCACGCAGAAACCACCTAATTAAAACATCTAATTTACATCTTTTTACACAGCTATCACTCCAGCAAAACATATTAAATGTAACAAAAGTAAACAAAAATAATAAAAACAAGATTAGGTTATTTCCAGAACATCCTTTGTTTTATACTTATAATTGGCCCTTCCCTGGTTGCAGGGCTTAATGGCAGCCGTGGGTAGCAGTCTAGACTTGTTGTGAATTCAAACCTAATAAAACCATGCTCCTGTTGATTTAGTCCTAATTAAGATAATCCAAATTAGCAAAAAAGAAAGCTTAAGATGCTTGTATCCTCCGTTTGGCAATGTAAGCATGCAGTCGACCCGTTGGTGAAGATCGCTAACCTCGTTGGAGCACAGATCATGAATCTCCCCGAAGCATATCTCCCTTTGTTAAAACACCTTACAACCCGCAGGCCATCACAATGAACCAACCATCTTATGTGTTTCAACTCGGCCCCGCTGTCCACGTATGTTCTGACAACTTTGGGGCAAGGATGTGGGAATGTAAGTCAGTGTGTATACGTCGACGTCTGCACCCATATCGGGCCCATTTTCGACTCTCTGTCACAGACCATCACCAGTCTTTACATAGCATGATAGTGCATACAATGGATAATTAGTGTTACAATATATACCGCGTATATAGCCGTGATATATGACAATGGTGTCAGACCTACCCCAGACGCCTGCGCACACACCACATGGTGAAAGTGCGTGCACACTCACGTCTACATCATGCTCACCTCAGATAGGTCGTTAAACCAACAGTAAGTGAGCCTGTAGTGTGTGTACTCAACATATCAGCATCATATAGCTGCATTATCGTGTGTGTGTGTGTGTGGGGGGGGGGTTATATGTATCCTGGATGAAAATCCATTCACCAACATTTTGTTTTCTAAATCACCAGTCACCAATACATTTTATTGTCTTTCACCAATCCACAGGAATTGTAATTGAATAGGTTGCATCACATTTTCATCACATTTCACACACTTAAATACAGGCAATTCGCATATTCACACTCAAGATTTTAAGGCAAATCATTAATCAAATCTTTGCTATATGACACCCCCAACCGGCGCCCGCATTACCCTGGCCGTGCAAGCACGTGCTGTACCCACCTGTGCGCCGTTGTCGAGCCCGGTGGACAGGTCGACGCCGTGCGCTGGCACCCGCGCCTGGCTGTCCACCTGCTGCGAGAAAGGGATGTCGCCCACAATGACGTCAGAGACGGTGAACTGCCTGCCCGAGATGTTGGTGGCGGCGTGAATGGGCGTGGACGCCGTCAGGTTGGACACGCCGACTGCCTCGCCATGCTGCAATGCACGCAGGGATGTGCCTGATTATGAATTCTGGGTATCTCATTATAGACAAATAAACTAAATAACGTGACCTTTACAGTGCACTGCAGGATTTTTTAAATGCAAACATCAATAGAGACTAAACTATTTCCTCGTCTACGCTATCACAAAGTCTCCTCGATCAAAATCTAATCACCTAGCGGCGGAAAATGACACTACTAGATCGTACCCTAGTAGTATTTCCATTAGCAAATAAGGCTATACATCAATATACAGTAGAACCTCTAATTGAGACCACCTCTCTATTGAGGCCACCCATAATAAGACCACTTTCTACATTCCCAAAACTTCACAAAGCTACAAAAACAAACATCTCTATAGAGACCGCCTCTGTATTAGGACCACCTAACATTGATACCAAAGGTGGATCTAATAGAGAGGTTCTACTGTATGTAAATATAGAGCAAACTTAAGTGTAGCCGCGCACGTACGTCGTCCACCTCGTGCACGGCGACCAGCTCCACCACCACCTGCCGCTGCTCGCCGCCCGCCGCCGCCATGTGGGTGTCCCGCCGCCGCCGCATGCTCGCCGCCGCCGCCGTCGTCGCCGCGGCGGCCGGCGCCTCCGTGGTCATCATCATGCCGTGCGTGGGCTCCGGCTGGAATAGCAGACAAGCTTAGGCATTCAGTGATGGGAATGATGATGATGCAGAGGGCTGCTTTTGTGTAGTGTTACAGTGCAGTAGAAGCTTGTTATCTCGATGTTGTTGGTATTTTGATGCTAGTTTCATTTCCATTCAACCGCAATATGACTATTTGGCAGTTGGTTATGTCGTATATTTGGGCATGTCGAATATTTCTATGTTATATCTACAGAGTCGAGATAAGCTTCTACTGTAGAGCCTGTCTTTTAAGACCACGCGAGAGACCAGCC
This sequence comes from Streblospio benedicti, assembly GCA_019095985.1. Taxonomy (NCBI): domain Eukaryota; kingdom Metazoa; phylum Annelida; class Polychaeta; order Spionida; family Spionidae; genus Streblospio; species Streblospio benedicti. The sequence goes on along the minus strand of CM032665.1, from coordinate 6,828,762 downwards.
TCAAGTGGTCTCATGAGAAGGGTGGGTGCTTCTTTATGGTGGTTTTATTTGTAGATGTGATGGGGGTCTACGGAGTATAATTGTGAATTCAGACATAATTTTCTTGTAAAATCTTAAAATCAACTGTCCTAAATTTTAGTAGGCCCTACTATGTATATTGTCTTAGTAGAAGACAGGTTTTACGACTATTAGCTTCCAATTGAAAATACTAAGAGGCCCTAGAGGGGCTCGAACCTATAATCCCAGTGGTGGAGGACGAGAGTATGACGATATTGTGATGGAAATATGCCTATGAGATGGGAGAGTAGAGTTTAAAATGAATATTGGTGTGTATCTATACAGTCAACTAAGATACTGCATCAGTGGATTTCACAGACGCACAATTGGTCCTGATTAACTCCCTGCAGAGTGTGATATGCTTTATGTGAGATATATATTCTCGTCGATATCCATTGATACTTTGCAATGTCATGTCCCACAATGCAAGCATGCGGGATTTTGAAACTCGGTAGCATGATATTGTGGGTGGGATAGAATTATTGCAGTGTGAATATGGTGCATGGGACGTTTGGCAGTTATTGCGTTTCTATTCTGGCCTTTGAGTATGAAGGCAAGTGACTACAAAAAAGGCACTTGTCTATTAAAACTATCAATTCCATCTGCTGTAAAACACAATGTACAGCAAGGCCTTTCGCAGCTGCATTAAACTTTCAGTCTCGTCTGCAATTGGATTGCGTGTTAGCACGAAACAGTTCAATGTGGAAGGGAAAAAAGAAGAAACCATCAGGCAATCAACATCTACTTACTAGTACCTTCATTTACCTTCATACACGGTGGCCAGAATAGAAATATAAAAACTGCATTACACGCGAACCTTGTTCATATTGTACTAACTTGACCCAACCCACAATCCCATGTCATCCAGAGTTTCAAGATCGCATATGCTTGCATTGCGGGTCAAAAAGACCCAGTAATTTCATCAATAGATATCGAGAACATATATCATATATAGTAGATTTTGGAAGAAATGAACCCATTCACATGAAAACGTTGTCCATTGCTACCACTGCCATACTTTGAAAGAGGGTCTGTCAGAACTAAAAGCAAACGCATTCTCACATGCCCCATTGATTTGGTAAATACGTAGCTGTTCAAATTCTTGAAGTTGCTAACATGAAAAAAGACATATACAGATACTTCGTTGTTTCGATGTTGCGTATCTACAATTTCCTCAATGCTAGTTTTCACTACCCCCCCAGTCACATTATACACATATAACAGTGGTATATCTCGGACATTTGACCATCTCGAATATTTCACCGTTATATATGCAGCTTCGAGATAACGAGTTTCTACTGTAGTGTTGTTTACGCAATTTCTCACCCACACGTGGGTTCTTCTAATCCAGTAACAACTAGTTATCACGAAGTTGTAGGGAGACGTTACAGTGAAACAATAAAATGTTCGAGAGAGAAAAAAAAATATTTGAAATAGCCACTAACATATGTTCATAATGAAGCTGAAGGGAAATTAAGCTGACTTCGAGAGAACAGAAAGTTCGAGATAAGCTACATAGAGATAACGAGTTTCTACTGTAGCGAGTAGGGCCCGGGCCGTACCTCCGGCTGCGCGGTGGTCGCCTCCTCCTCCCGCTTGCCCGTGGACACCTTGAGGACGCCGCCCGTCTCCATCACCCACACGCTCAGACCGTTAGCCTCTATCTGCTGGTCAGCGCCGGTCACCAGCGCCACGGAGACCGCGGCCAGCAAGGCTGACGTTGCCAGCAAAAACTGCATTGTTGATCTGCAAGCAATATGGGTGGTGTCATTTTCTTAATGTATTTTTTTCATCATGTTCTGATTGTTTTGATTAAAAAGGTAGGCCAAACTGTTGCATGTCTCGGCGTAGTATGTGTAGGAAGGGTGTAGGGATTACAGCTAACTCCATTCTGGGTTATGGCTGTTCTTGTCAGGTGCATAAAAGTATCTTCATTTAATTCAGGCTATCATTCAATTATCAAGGTATTGGAAATAGCACATGAAATTAGACTGCTTAGAAACAGTATAAAAGATATTCTCGTGAACTCATTAAGGGTGTTAGTATCTGACATTCGCGACAATTAAACCGACATCTTTTAATCTAACCACCGCTTACATTGTATTTCCCACGTCCTAGTGTGTAAATTGTTGGATTGATTTGACATTTGTGAACATTAGACTGAGGCTTTAGTCTTGGAGAATCCCACTACCGATTATGTAATTAGCAGCATTAGTGGACAGCGGAGGCGCTAATGGGCATACTCACAGCTCACCAGGTACAATGTACATATGTTTGTGATAATGCCATGACCATTCATATCATTTTCTCTATCTTCTCATCTTTCTAAAAACCAAATTTCCACCACCTTAAGTGGCCCTGTCGGGACTCGAACTCACGACCCCGAGGGTTGCGAGACTAGAATGGTCAAGGTAGAAATATGCTTGGTAGAAAGATGTGTGAGAGGAAAAATGAATATCATAAGCATTGGGAAACACTCGTATAAAAATGCTATGGCCGAAACTTTCCTCTTCCGCGACGGCGTACTCCGTGAGTCCTCACAGAATACGTAATAAGATAAGATAAGATAACCTTATTTCAGATATATAACATACATCCATGTAAAACATAATTGGATATATACATATGTACATAGACGTTATATTAAGTACTGCAAAGAATACTGTTATTGGACGGATTGATTAAATACAAGCAACCTTCTAGTCTAACTGTTCCCACATTCAGAGGGAAAAGTAAAATACGAAGGATATAAAATACATGAGACAAGGGAATTGTTGCGGTTTTCGTTTCTTGCTTTAAAACTTAAGATATTTTTCATAAAATGATTTTAAAATTATCAACGTTATGACTCAATAATATTCTACTAATACTACATTGTCCCTTTATATTTAACAAGTATCTAAAAATATAATTAAAATCAACTCTACAATCATTAAGGTTTTTACATTTAGAATTAGTCCATAGTGAAGAGCAATACAGACTTCTAAAAATAAACACGATTGAAACAAATGTATCTTAACTTCTTCAGAACATTTGCATTGATAATGTCCTCATCGCAAGTTGTCTACTATTGCCATTATATATAATGCTCCAAATTGTTTTTTTTTTTTAAATTGATATCTACCCTTCTCTCACATAACTCATCTTTCTTACTGTCAAGATTGTGTTTGATTGGTAGAGAAATATGAGAGGAAAGGTTAGAAAAAAACATATTGCCTGGTCAAACTACTACAAGTCATTGAAGTAAGGCTGGTAATTATATCTCACTTTGTACTGGTAAAGATTCGCCCCCATGTATTTTAGGTAGGGTTACAGATTAATGAGTTTCTGTGAACCATTGGGGTGGTAGAAAACACACACTGGTTTACACAGGCCTCAAGGTTCGTATTTAACCCGGTATGAAATGTAAAATGCCCATCTACATACATGTACATGTGGTTAGCTCTCGCATAGTGTTACCTACTTGAGATATTCTGATTGATTATCTAGTGGTCGATATCGATTGATATATGCCCCGAAACATAGCCTAATCCATTTTCCAATGGGTATGGGGGTGGGAAGGATGGGAGCAAATATGGGAGCTAAATTTTCCTTTATCTTATAAGTTATAAATTCATCTTTGAAATTATCGCAAATATGCTAAATGGTAACTACACGATGTCCATATGTAACATGACCTGATATTAGTTTGCTGTACAAATACAGCGTGATTCAATGACCTTCTTCATTCGTGCCAAAACGATATAATATATCTCTAGTGCATAAGTTCGTGAGAGTGCCACATTTAATAGTATGCAGGATCGCTGCAACAATCACCACGCCCCAGAGACTTTCGTTTGACTTGAAGCTGCGGTCTAGAATGGTAGATCTATTGTTTTAATGTATACCAGCAGTCATTTATATTCCTGATACCAGACATATTTGATGTGGTTGCTGTGCACCACAGAGGACGAGAAATCCCCCTCGGATGTGGATAGTAGGGCGGGTTTATGTGGAGCAAAACGCCTTTAAAAGTGTTGGGTGTGATGAAGAAGACCCCCCCCCCCCCCCAAAAAAAAAAAAAAAAAAAAAAAAAAATAGGGCAAGTGGGATTTCTTGACCCTGTCTAAAAATCCTTTAATGGGTTGCGCAAGCAAGGCGCTTGATACCACTTCTGTACACTGCCAGCACCAAACTACAGCGGCATTGGTGCACGTTGCACTCACTGCTCCCAATTCACCCCAAGCGTGACTCACACTCTCAACCCGCTCGGCATGACACGAGGCTCCCTGCTCCATCGATCTGTGCTGCCGCCAGCCCCGCCACTGATCCGGAACCGGCTGTGGCGGCGGCAGCGTGTCGAGGCAGGTATAACTCGCCCCAATATGGATCTGTGCGGATCTTGGCAAGAAGCGTATGGCTCAAGTATTGGTGTGATACTATGTAATTTTTGCGGCTGTTCTAGCTTTCTATATACTACACTAAATTTAGTGTATGCAGTAAATCTATTTCTGTGATATAGCTATACGTGCACATGTAACTGTCTGCATCCATGTATGTCTTTTCAAGACTACGACATCTATAGGGCCATTGATTTTGTTCCAACTTTGCTCAACTACAAGGTATGAGGAACCCATTTAGTAATTCGATGTTTGGCAGTTTGCCAAATAAAAGTAAGCTAGCCTCCTTCAGATCAATTTCAAATATGATTTGTTATCAGGTTTACATAACTATTTACTATTGCCGCAGTTGAATGTTAGTACTTTGCCAAATAATGTCTCTTATACAGACAGCCCTTTATTAGTGTTCATGAGTCGACATTGACGCCGTACTCGCTGAACACTTTTGAGCTAGTTGCACTTTATGGCTGGTTTTGTTTCCTATGACCCCTGTCTCAACGGTCGCATATTCCTAGTAATCTTTTCTCATGCTTTTGTAGCACATACCTGAAGCAACAACTTTCATTTTGACAATTTACTTTTTCCCCCAACAGAAACATGACACTGTCATCTTCACTCAGATGGTGTAATACCTGTACGGATGGCGTGGGTTCCATACATGTCCACGTATTACGGCTATGCTAACTGCCGAATCTAGTTGATTCTGACATGCTTAAGAATAATTATCTCGTTCATATATCCTGATATTGTTATAGTTACTGCAAAAAGTAAACTACAAACTAGACAGAAAAAGAAGTTAAATTCAGCTTCAATTTATGGATTCTCCAGGAACAGGCAGAATAACATACAAATAACGAGAAACAAAAAATCTACACTTTAATCTCTAATTTATAGGACTTTATAGGACTAGTTTATCAGCAATGCTTAAAACCATTATAAATAGTGTCCATTGTTATGAGTTACCAGCTGCACTTCAAATAGGACGTGTCCTCAGAATACGGCGTACGTTGGTATACACGCACCCCCGAATCACTTTATTTTCAAAGACCATACACCACTTACCTTTATCAGGTATTCACAGTTGTGCCTTGATTATCCACCACTTTTTGAGTGAGTGCCGCGCTAGTTAATGACAATGTGCTGTGGTCGGCGATTGTAGGTGAGCTGAGTAGCGCACGGTGGTGAGCAGGTGCACCGCGGCGGAGGTGGATATTCTGCGCCGCGGATATTGAGTTCTTACGGCCCCAGTCTGACAGTCACGGATGTTAAAGGCCGACGGTAGGGGAGGAGACATATGTGGGGTAAATGCATATGCAGGTCTACGGGGGTGGGGCTGGTGGGGGTGGGGGTGTAAGGGGGGGCGCTCCCTTACCACCAAAATATTTCATTTCTATAAAGGGTATATGTTATCGTCGTGATCCATCACATGTACGAAGTCCCTCAAATTCCAGAAGTGTGTTCTCCCTCCTCTTTAAAATAAATTGTAAGTGCTAGTGACGGTAAATTATGATTCAAAACAACACATCGGTTGTTACATAGACATGAGCAGAATACTACAGATCAGACCAACCAGTGTCACGTCTCACTACTTCACATTCTGGGAATGTGTATGTTTGTTTGTTTGTTTGTGTGTGTGTGTGTGTGTGTGTGTGTGTGTGTGTGTGTGTGTGTGTGTGTGTGTGTGTGTGTGTGTGTGTGTGTGTGTGTGTGTGTGTGTGTGTGTGTGTGTGTGTGTGTGTGTGTGTGTGTGTGTGTGTGTGTGTGTGTGTGTGTGTGTGTGTGTGTGTTAGGGTGGGGTGTGTGTTTGTGTGTGTGTGGGGGGGGGGGGTTGAATGCGTGCCTGTGCCATTCGCACTGTGCACTGGATCTGCTGCAGGTGCCAGTAACTTCTTGAATTGAAAGAAATCAATGTATTTCAAAGAATACATAAAAATGGTTTATCAACAGTGGTTTGGATTGAAATACAAATAAAAGTCCGCATCAAAACCTATATTTAACATCATAAACGAAAATCAGCATGTTGAACATTGCTAAAAGCCATATATTACTCATTATTTTATGATTAATGGTTTGGTTTTATGACAATGTGACTTCTGAAGACGGTGGCCATCTTGGCGACCACTTAAAAAATATTAAAGGTTGCAAAGTTGACAACCAAGCCAATTTTGTTCGGGAACCTACATTCTATAAGAATCTGCAAAAGAAAATCCACATGGATCACAATTTCTAGGTTGGTGAAATTCTTACTGGAGTACATGGAGTGTACATCTTTATACATATCCATTTCCTCACCACAATAAAAATATACAATTTACATCAGTTCGACTATGCCCTCCGAGGTCACATTTTGAATGTGGGTACCAGGTACCATGAACGGAAACACGAAATTCTATACTAAAAGAATTACGGCAAAAACTTGTGAACTCGTCTCGTCTCTAACTATTTCTGATTGTGGTAATTATAAGATACGGGCCATTTTATGAATTGTAATGTTATTTTGTCCTATGTTGACACATAACATCAGCACAGTGTTTTTAAGATAAGAATTCATCCTTGTTAAAGCCGAGCTTCGCAGAAGACTCGAGCTTTATAGCCGTCGTAGGCGTTTCATTGTGTTCCCTCTCCACCGCCTACTACGTTTACTATAAGCACATCCGCGCTGAAATTAGTGCCCAATTTGAATATTATCAATGAAACTGAAAGCGGCCGACAATCGCCAATGTTAATGAGCTGGAAAAACGTCGTAGCCATCAAAATTAATACGCCGAGTTATTTAAAGCGTTAGCAACAGCGGGTAAAAGCGCCATTAATGCGCTTACAGTTATCAAAAATAAGCGTTTTACCCACTCTGCAATGTGCAGACAGATTTGTAGTAAGTGATGCATGTTGATGTTATTTTTTCTGCCTATGCATGCTAAATATTATTCAAAATGAAACAAATGTTCTTGATTTAAGATCAATGATTTGGAAATGCTGATAAAATATTACTGTCGCCTTATGATGTGTGAATAAATAAAATATGCAAAACATTACTTAAACCATTGTACTTTATTTCACTATAAGTCATGGTTACTCAGCATAAAAGTGAGCACTGGAGTTATTTTTTAAATATTATTTATTGAAACTGTTCATGTTCAAAATTTACCGCAAAAATATTGGCCCATCAAGTACAGAATTGACCCATTGATTTGCCTTACCAAAGGGGCCAATTGTCCCTCTACAAGTTTAGACCAACAAGAACTCTGCTTTATTATGTCCTGACACAGTTATGTACACAGATAAGAAGTATTTTTAGAGAAAATGAAATGATTGTGCTAGACTAGTATTTGCCTTATGACTCACCATAAGCTAGAAAAAGACAAATAGGATGGGTTATAAAGTGTTATGCAGTGCTGACTATCATCAAGGGGATGAATTTGTATTTAGTCATCTATCTAGGGGTAGACAATGTGTTGCTAACTGTTTTATATTTCTACTGACTGCATTTGAAGAAAATTTTACTATGCACTCCCAGCCACATAACATTCTAAAGCTCGGCTTTTCAGGACTCTCAGTCCTTTGATTTTTACTTCTTGTTTATTTGTCATCAATATGCTAACTAAGGAACCAACCTCTCTGCTTGTATGTCTGGACCGGCTCGGGGATATTGTGTTGTGCACTTGCAGATGCAGGAGACCATAGGGGACACTAGCTTGCATTGTTCGTGGAATTATTAATACGTTGATGATTGTCTAAGACTCATCCACCCACCCCCACATGAGGATATGAATGAAATCACAACATTAACCTTTAGCACAGCAGTTCTATTAAGATTTTATTCTACAAAATCACTTTCCATTATTTCAATACAGATCCTAAACCTAACAGCATTGTATACATATCAATGCATAGTTTAAATGGTATACAGCTCATTGTCTGGACAAACCTATGACTGGGTACAGCAACAGTAGCTGTAAACTCAATACATCTCAGTTGAATCCATAACCAAGATAACAGCAATGCCATGTACTCTGGGCATCATATCCATGATTTCATATGGTCAATATACAAAACATGAAATTAAAATCAACCATTTACATAATAGCACACCCTTCACAAATTCATAGCAAAATAATGTCAAATGTTCACATTTTCTAATACTACTTGTTAATCATGACTGATTATATAAGAATTCTAACTGCAGAAATTATCTCAAGCATGATTAAACCTTCTAAGCCAAATGTATTAACTAATAGTCTAGGTAGTTAGTACATGAAAATATTAGAGTTCGCTCACTCAGGTGCCCTGTTTGTTGTTAATATTTGCCGTTGTCGTTATCGTCGTTGTTTGTTTTGGTTATAGTTTTACAATGTAGAGTCAAACACTTTTTTTTCACACCATGAGAATGCCAAACTTTTTTTCTAACTTTGTACAAAAAAATGCTCCTCTAATTTTGAACATCATGGTCAGCAATTTTCTTTTGGTTACAATTGTCAGTGACAAACACTTTCCCCCAAATATTAACCAAGGCCCCGTTGACACGCCTCTTAGTTTCATTATCAGTAATATAGATCTACATTCAGCGTTTTAGCATCGTCTAACTAATCTGCTAATCATAATGATTTGATGGCAGCATAATCTTAGTCATTATCATTAATATACATCCAGTACTTTTGTAACAGAATTTTAGTATCGTCTAACAAATTATGATGATTGGTACATCATGTTACAAAATCATGATGCATGTTGTCATAATCATAAGGCACTCAGGTCAGGTGCTGTCTGTTTAGAGCCTCACAGTCACTGAAGTGTGACATGCATAGTATTGAAATATCAGTATTACATTTGACAGAGCGACTAAACCTGGAGTACAGTAAAAGGTTCAGGAAATTTACTTTTGGATTGACTTTCGACAGAACAACATGAAAACCGTTTTCCAAATTCGGTTCAGTGTCAATTCGATTCAAAATTGGTGAAAAAGAAATGATATATGAAAGTTAAACTCAATTTTGCTCGTGAACCCTATAAAAGATACAATATAAGTACATTTGTGTTATGTTATCGTGGTTTAGTCATGTATTCTCATTGTTATTATTTGTAATTGTATATATATATATATATATATATATATATTGTTCAGTTGTTCTATATATATACATATTCTGCTATATATATATATATATATACATATATATATATATATATATATATATATAATGTTCATATATATATATATATATATATATCTGTATACATATATATATATATATATATATATATATCTGTATATATATATATATATATATATATATATATATATATATATGTATATATATATATATATCTGTATATATATCTGTATATATATATATATATATACAGATATATATATATAACATATATATATATATATATATATATATATATATATATATATACAACTAAGAAGGTAGGGAAAGTTCGTCAAGGGCAAGAGCCAGCAAGAAGACATTTACTCGGGAGTTATTTTCTCTACAACAAAGTACGTTTTGTTACTAATTCATATTGTATTAATAGGCACCCATTATAGTTTTGATATTAAGATAATTCATAAAAAAAGCTTTGAGACATTTTTCCTTTGTGACGACAGTACATAGATAGTAGAAATAAATTAACTAGTCTATAGCTCGATGCCCTGCAGAGGTTATGTGAAATACCCTTAGACTTGGAAAAAGAATACTCTAATGTCAATATGATTTTTATGTGTTTTTTTATGGCTCAATGAAATCAAAAGCTTTTACATTATATCAATGGTCGGCATAATCTTAGAAATCACTAACTACGATGAGGACTGATTTTTCTTTGTAAAATTAATTTCTCTTATGTTCTCTTCTTTTCACCTTTGACGTTTTTTTATTCTTGTCAATAACTATTTTAGGTTGCACACATCCTCGATATCCTCTGAAAATACATTAGAATGGTAATATAACCAATGTACAATGACTTAAAAATTTACAATCAGAAATTCTGGTCATTACGTTTAATAATTGTGTTAAAATAGGCTAACTTACCTGCGACTTTGACCATCTCCAAGGTACGCAACATGCTGGCCAACCTAGATGGGGTGGCAGCACTACCTTCCCGATCGTGCCAATGCTTCAGCATTTTATAGCAACATTCACTCAAATCATCACGGTTACGACTCTCAATGTTCGTCAATTCAGCTTCTGGTACACCTGATGTTATGACATAATTAACGTTTTGGTACTCCAATGCATTCACACAATGTCCTATCATTGCTTTTAATGCTGTTATTTTGTTGCTATGCGTAATTACTATGTTCCTACACAGTCAAAATAATAATACTAGTTTAAGCTTTACATTATTAGGATCTCTATTTAATAAAACTTCAGTTTCATAGCAAGGAAATATTTTAAACCTACCTAGCTTGCGACCAATGGTTTTCCACTTTTGCAATGCGAGGGAATTTGCAATAACTGCTTTGAATGCTTCCTCTAAAAAAATCCAGCAATATTGTACACATAAAATTGGACTGTCTAAAATTGTAGTAAGCATGTGTCACATACTTATACTGTATATGTGCCCTGGCCAAATGGGACGGTGCAATATTTACTAGGGAGGGGGACCGGTGCATTTGGTAGGGGGACAGGTACTTTTCACAAGGTGCAAAGTAGGGGGACCGGATGATTTTCCATTCTCGTTAGGCATGGGATATGTACCTTTTTTCAGCTGCTGAAATCCCACCTCGACGTGAGTGAATCGGTACAAATTAATCACGCGAATAAACATGGGAGGGGACGCAGACTTTTTTTAAAGAATAGAGGTCACGGGATATCATTTTTTTTCGTAGTATCAGCAGGGGACAAGACCTTTTTTCAACCAAGTTTTTCTATATGTACCTGTCCTCCCTGCCTGTTAATTAAATATTGCCCCGTCCCTAAAGATGTATTATATTCTTTAAAATGTTCTTAAAAATAATACAGAAATTACGATTATAAAAAAAGTTTCATATGTAAATATATCATGGTGTAGCTTGATGCTTGTACCTCTGTTTGGGGAATTTGGAGGTTTAACAGGAATGTCACCGTCCGCTAGCTTCCCCAGCTGGGTGGACAAGTCACTACGTCCAATATCTTGTAATATTTTACCAAGTTTTGCTACCTAGAAAGAAAATCATATTTCAACGATGATTAGTATTTATCTGCATTTGTCATTGAATGGTTGTTCTCAATATCACTTATTGGACAAGGTATATTTTAATTGATGATGAATTTAAAATATCAAAAAGTGCATAAATTGATGAACATTGTAGTAATCAAAGTTAAAATTGTGCTGCACTGAAGTAAAATACAAAAACGTAACACCTTGTCATGATTTTTGGGCTGATTCTTGTACCAGAATTGAAACATGCGTAGCGTGTTACTACCGGTGTGCTTGCTCTGAAACTCTGGGTGTTGCTTTAAGCGATCCATGTCTGACGCACTCAGTTTGTCAGCGAGGTCATTAAAGTATGCATCACCGAATGGGTGCTGGTAGACCAAGTCAGACTCTCGACGTGGAAGGGATTTCTGAGGCTCAGGCTTTAAAGACAAATAGATAAACGAATACAATTAATGTCCATGTTCATAGCGTTTGTTTTAACATACGAAGTTTAATAGTGAATAATGATCAGACATTTTACTTTAAAACACATAAAATTATCAAAAGAATATTTCTCTATATGTGCAAAAGCTAATGGAAGATCATGGAATACTTTTTTGTGTTAACATTAGTAATAATTATGGTGTGCTATAGGTCTGTTTTGGTTTTCAAGTTCTGTTGTTTAAGGTCTAACGTGTATTTATTTCTTCTTGCCTTGGGTATTTCAATGTCAAACTTGCACAGAGCCTCCTGCTGCTGACAACCGTCACCGATCGTGAAGAACTTTATGTATCCCACAAACTTTAGCAGTTCCTTCTGACGGTTTGCATGAGCCTGGACAACACAGATCAGTAAGTACAAAATGAAACATACATTTGCCACTTGACATCGGAAGGTTTATATAATACCATGTCAGCTAGCACATACTACTAGGATGGCCACATTACAAGACCACAAGTCTCGTAAATTACATAGGTCTTAAGAAACTGTAAAACTGTTACCCATGTGAGTAGCATCTCCCGCCTTGCATTGTTGATACTGCTGCTGAACACAAAGTGCTCAAACTCCTCTAAAGGATGAGCAGGGCACACATTGCCTCCAAATGTCATTGACACCTACAGTAATAGTGTAAAACAGTTAAACGGTCAAGGCCCTATCTTCAAATAAGTGGTGCACTAGAAATAACTATTTTGGCCCAACAGGGGCGCTAAAAAAATTAAACCGCTGTTAAGAAAGTAACCCTTTCTATTACAAACCATGTAAAACATAATATTGGTAAATTATTCTGGCAAGGGCTTACATTTGTTTCTCATAATTTTAACTTTTTAGCTTGATTTATGTTTTGCAGTCCGTTCACAACGATATCGTGTATCATTCGATCCTGCCATGAAATAGAACCACCTTCAGAGTATGCTACAAGCAGCGGAAGCTTGCAAGCCTCCAAATGGATACCTCCATGGACAGCCTCCCAAGTTACCTCCACGCTCTAGGGATAGTTCTGTAGAGATCTGTATTGATCTGGTGATGACCAGTGCAGATCTTCGTCAATGGAATCCTTCAGCTCGCGGTAATTGAAGATTTGACAGTCTGATTTTTGCCCAACACAGCCTACATTGGTGTACATGAATTTGTAGTCCGTATCAACCAGGGCAAAATACCACCAGCGCGATGAAGCCGGTGTAGTTGTAATGAATGCTTCCTAACATGCCTAGCTTTCTAATAACGATGGGCTTACCATCCAGCGCCTCGATAACAAGGTGAGCATTCCACTTTGTTTGGAGCTCTGCAGCCACCTATCTCAAACCACTGTCGTCTTGGGGACGTGCAGTAAATGGTCACCAATAAACGTTCCAACACTCACAATCAAAGTAGCTTAAATAATTATAATCTTAATTTGAGGAAATATAGCCTGCTATAAATAAACAAAAACGTACCTTCTGCCCATCCTTCATCAGTACGTCTTTACTCGGTAGCACATCACTTTTGTAGCCGCGACGTGCACACTTGTCGATCACATTTTCCGCCTTAATTCAAGATATCAGTCATCACGTTCGTTAATTATTCTGTAGGTCATAATATATGAAACAAGAGAGTAGCCTACTTAGGTTGCTCAAGTTTTAATTAGGTTGCTTAAGTTTTTGCACTGTATATTGAAGTAATTTGTACATGTATGTCTAACACAAAATACTGTACACATGGTGATGTTTGTTACTGCAATTCTATTCAATGTGAAGCTATAGAGATGCCTATTAGAATATGAAAACTGGGACCCACATAAATGGCATAAGGGTCCCTGCCTACTATAACTAGATCCTCATAGATCTGCCGCTGTTGTGTTTTGAATACACCACAATCAAATGATTGGAACCGACCCATTTGATTGCAATAGTTTATAAAACCGATTAATTTTATGTTATATTCATCCATCTCTTACAAAACTTAATGGCTAAATATTTCCAAACGCGACCTCTACCATCCTTCATTGGAGGCTAACGACGTAACAAGGTGACAGGATGTGATGTTAGGGAGCTACCATCATTAATTGTACAGGGGGCGGGGGCGGTCAATTTTTCTTTGTTCCCAGATGGAAGGGCTCTCAATTTTACTCCAAAGAGAGATGGAGGCCACTCAATTCTCAAACTGAAAAGGTAATAATGAACGCTCTTTTGTAGCGAATTGATGCATTCCTGCAATATGCATGGTTTGGGGTTTAACTGTATTGTAATGTCAACAAGTCAAATAGATTGCTAAATGTGTATTCATTGACCATTGACAGTGAATGACCTCAGTATACCCTGCCTGGGCACGCCCATCACATTAAAAGAAGGTGGCTATCTCATGGCCACGGTGTACAAAAAGGTAGGGCCTACTTAAATATTTTCTAGCATTGAACCGTGTGGAGCATTGTTACTTGCATATGTCTAGATAGAGCAGAAGCGGACTCGGATGGTAAGTGAGGGTGGTTGGCATGATCATATATGAGCGGTCTAGGTAATAATAGAAATAAACCCTATTAGATATAAGGTCTTTAGAAAGACTAATTAACCCAGCTATCACAGACTCCGTTACTGATCTTTTTCCTGGCGTCACATCATGTCATTCTGTGTGACGTCAGAAGGCTCTGGTGAAGGTTGACGGACAGGTCATGTTTGAAAAGAAATGGATTTAGCTCTAAAGTCTCCCATACACTAAAACACCTGACAAAATTCATCACCCTAATTATCTCTGGTCATCCTGAACATGAGTGAATAAACACAATAATACCTTTTCGCCATCAACACAGTCAACATAGGCCATGTATTCGTTGTCCACTTTCTGCAGGAACAGGAAATTCACAATATGGTGGTCAGTCGCAGCATCAATGCGCTCCGCCATTTTGGACAGGTTCTCTTTCTTAATCGTTTTGTCGTTGTCAGTTATCATCAGACGATATCTGTACATAACATTTGGTCTACTTTTTATTCAAAATGAAAATAATTCCATCAAACAGTATAAAAAAGTATATCACATGTACTAACAACAATGTTTTAATAGATATGCTTTTTGTGGGAAGATGCACTTTGCAATTACAATTGTGCAGGCCCGTAGGAAGCAAAATGAGATTGTTAAGGCCATTTAAAAGTTTTGGTCTATAATAATTAAATTGTCCCATTATTTTTCCCCACGCACAAATTATTGGTCAGGCAATCGCCTGACCGCCTTAGCCCTTCCTATGGGCCTGTTGTGTCAGCCACTGCAACGTTTTATATGATAAAAAGAATATACATTACTTGGACCATTTACCCAGTATAGTTTTGTGGATTATCTAGTTCAAAGTGTGCATTGTCATCATTCACATCAAGAAGTAAATCTTCCTTCGAGTCCCATGTGCCTGATGCCGACCGCAGCAAGAGGTGAAGCAATTCATTAGCACTCAGCTGTCTCTCTAACATCAGAAAAAGATGTAGATGAAGGCAAAGTACAAATACATATGTATGAAAAAGTGTTGACATTGTTATTTTCAATGTGGTTTATATGAATACCTTTTGCACTTAACATCACCAGCTCATTCCAATTGCACTGAATTTGATAATGATTAGTGGAAAATAAATACAAATGTATCATAGATTAGTTATTGAACACAAACATTTGTTTGAAAAACGACATGAGCGCACGATCAAAGGGCACAGTTAAACACCATATTAACTGTGCCCTATCTGTTGAAAAAAATCACATAAGGATTTCCGGGGGTGGGCGCAGGAGACACGAGGTTCCCCATTTTTCACCCTTAAAATATCATTCCTTTTGTTGTTTTGGCCTCTATGCGAGTCTTCGCGGTTAGGAAACCCATGAAATCCTGTGTGCACTTCCCCTTTTCCGAAAACCTGAATCTGTCCGTGAATTTTCTTTTGTTGAGAACACAGCCTTGTATGGCTTCTATGATATAATATCTACATAATACATCTTGCAAAATGTGCAAAATGTTTCGTTTTGGTATATCAGACTCTCCACGACAATAAAGTTGAGTGGACATGGTGGCGGGGGGGGGGTTCGCTCCATTTCCCTTTATGCCATATATGGTGGATAGAGCGGGGGGGGGTTCTATACGATAAATTATGCAAGCTCCCTAAGCAAAACATTGAGAGCAGAATATAACACAATGTTTCAGCATTACATGTATATACATAAACAAACTAAGCTGACTACTACAAGTCTGTAAGAAGTCAATTACAAAAATACAGCAACATTTTACAAACAGGATGATACGTAAACTAACGTAATTAGAATATGACTAACAGATATCCTACAAAGAAAGTGTTTTAAGAGGAGAGTCTAATACAAACTACTGTTACAGCACAGTAATTGAATATGAATAAGACAAACACCACATATATCACATAAGATTAAAAGAAACAGCAAAAAAGACAGCACATATACAGATAAATAACAGGGGGTACTGCTACCTACTTCACTATTGACAGAAGAAAAGGTGGGTCATCAATGTCTGTTAATAACAAAACCTCACCTCTCTTAGGCATTGGTTGTCGTGGTGATTTACCTAAAAGAATGTTCATTATGATTAACTTCAATACTTTCCCACATGAACCG